>JAQQAE010001098.1:0-27349 GCA_029823295.1 Pseudamia nigra
GATGAGACACAGGTGGGGACACTCAGGGAGGAGAGGAACAGGTGTGAGGAATGAACACAGAAGGGAGGGGTCGACATGACATCTGAAAGTACACGGAGAAGGAAGTGAACAGCAGCAGTGAATCGAAACACCCACAAACACACACTTACACCAGGTGACACAGAGGGAAGGGGCTGACAGGAGTCCTCACAGTTACGGACATAAGACATTATTTAACCAAAAGTTGGTTACCTAATGCACTTCAATTTATAACAAGCTCTCTATATGTATTACATCTATAGATCAAGTTTCTACTGGCTTTTCACTCAAATTTACAAAATCACAGTTTTTCCTCCTCACTCACTCTGTCTCACTCCCCTTCTACACCTTCCTCTCTCTCACACACACAAAAACACACAAGTTATTGTACTTTAAGTACATGGAAACATGTAATATGAACATGTTTAAAACAAAAACCAAATGTCTGTTAGTAAATAAAGTTTCATTCATTCATTCATTCAAATACTTCAATGCTGAACCCCATTTACATCCCGGTGGCTCTTCAGCTCCCTACATGCAATAACCAATCAATATGAAAATGTAAGTCACATTTAAACTTGCCCGCTGCCACACCATTTTACCCCCCGCCCCCCAACCACACACACACACACCCTCAGGACACATGTACAACACACTGTTTTTATGTCACTGCCCATCACTTGATTGATCAATCAATCAATCAATCAATCAATCAATCACTCAGTCAATCATGAATGCATTCAATCAAACAAAAACTACAACCCCCAATTCCAAAAAAAGTTGGGATACTGTGTAAAATGTAAAGAAACACGGAATACAATGATTTGCAAATCTCATAAACTTATATTTTTTTCTAATAGAACATAAACAACATATCAGATGTTGAAACTGAGACATTTTACCATTTCACGGAACGTGTTAGCTCATCTTGAATGTGATGGCAGCAACACATCTAGAAAAAGTGGGAACACAGTGATGTTTGCCACTGTGTAGCATCCCCTCTCCTTATAGCATCTGACTGTAAAAGTTCAAATTTTGATCTATCTGATCACAGAACAGTTTTCCATTTTGACTCAGACCTTTTTAAATAATTTTGAGCCCAGAGAAGACAGCAACATTTTTAGATCCTGTTAACATATGGCTTCTTTTTTGCACGATACAGCTTTACTTGCATTTGTGGATTGCGCGACAAACTGTATTTTGACAGTGATTTGTGGAAGTGTCCCTTAGCCCATGCAGTGATTTCCAGTAGAGAATCATGCCTGTTTTTAATGCAGTGCTGCCTGACGGCCTGAAGATCACAAGCATCCAGTTTTGACTGTTCATTTTGTCCCTTGCACACACAGATTCCTCCTGATTCACTGAATCTGTTGATGATATTATACACTCGAGATGGTGGGATCTTCAAAGTCTATACAATTCTACATTTTCTGAAATTGTTCCAAAAATTTTAGACACAGTTTGTCACTCAGTGGTGAACTATCCATCCATCTTCTAACACTTCTCCGTGGAGTAAGTTCACGAGGGCAGCAGCTGAAGCAGGGAGGCCCAGGTTTCTCTCTCCCCAGCTCTTCTGGGAGGATCCCAAGGCATTCTCAGGGCAGCCATGAGACACAGCCCCTCCAACATATCCTGGGTCTTCCCCAGGGCCTCCTCCCAGTGGGACATGCCCTGAACATGTCAACAAGGAGGCACCGAGGAGCACCAACTCTACGCTGAGCCACTCCCGGATGACTGAGCTTCTCACCCTATCTCTGAGAAGGAGCCCAGCCACCCTGCAGATGAAACTCATTTTGGTCACTTGTATCCTGGTCCTTGTCCTTTCAGTCATGACCCAAAGCTCATGACCATAGGTGAGGGTAGGAACGTAGATTGACCAGTAAATTAAAAGTTTTGCTTTTCAGCTCACCTCCCTCTTCACCACAACGGACCGATGCAGAGTCTGCAGACTACAGACGCCGCACCGATCCACCTGTCGATCTGGTGAAGCCCTGCCCATATTTACATCTGAGAGGCTCTGCCTCTCTGTAATGCTCCTTTTATACCCAGTCATGTTACTGATCTGTTGCTAATTAACCTAATTAGTTGCCAAATGCTCCTCCAGTTGTTTTTTGGTTTGTGCCATTTACTTTCTCAGCTTTTCCTTGCCCCCCTCTTTTAAGATGTGTTGCTGCCGCAATACCCAGGAGCTAATATTTCATGAAATGGTAAAATATCTCAGTTTCAACATCTGATATGTTGTTTATGTTTTATTCTGAATAAAATATGGGTTTATGATTATTGCAAATTATTTTGTTCTATTTTTATTTACACTTTATACAACATCCCACCTTTTTTGAATTGTGGTTGTGAAATAAAATAAAAGACAATTAAATAAGGAGCACTGGTCTTTATGCTTTGTACAGAATAAAGAAGCTAGATTAATATAGCGCTTGTTTAAAAAAAGGTTGATTTTTATCAATGCTATTTATAATTAATAAAGTCTTTTTACCCCCATCCACCCATTCATCCACCTCACTACCGCCACCAGTGGTGAAATCTTAACATCTCGCGATATATTACGTAACCGTCGTTCTGTTTAGCTTCTTGCATTTCCTCCAGGCTTCGCAAGACGTAGTCACCTGTCGTGTCGTTTGCGCGTAATTCCGTCCTTTAAACATTCGAGCAGAGATGGATGTTTTGGCTGTGTTGCCGTCCCACTTTGGATATGCCATCTTTACGTACTTGTACAGCTGGATTATGCTGTGCTATTTGGGAGTGAAGGTTGGGGCTGCTAGAAAGAAGTACGACGTAAAGGTAATTAACTCAAGTTTGACCGCGCCGAGAATTTCTCTCAGTTCACTGAAAAGTTAAGTGACTGTTGAATGTGCCTGTTTTTGGCTAATTTGTCGTCTCTGCTTTGTTCCTTTTTACGTTGCAGTATCCCACCATGTACAGTGACAAGGAGCAAGTGTTTAACTGCATCCAAAGGGCACACCAGAACACACTGGAGGTTTATCCTCAGTGGCTCGTCTTCCAGACTATTGCAGCTCTTGTTTATCCAGTACGTATAGCCTTGTATTACTTTGTGTGTCCCTGTATTTATCAAAGTATCCTATATGGACATAAGGAAAATATATGTAAGGGTTATCTTTTTTAGCTCAGAAAGTTTTACAAGTGGGCGGGGCACAGAATCCTCACGATCTTTGACATACATTCTCTGTATGACAAGGTTTAGAGCAGAGGTGTACTGTTATTGTTGCAAAAAGGGCCTGAGACACTGCACTTTTTCTTTCCAACGAGTCTCCTCAGCAGGTGATTTTATTTAATTCTTTCCCACTGATTGCTCTTCAGTAAAAACACCTCCTTTATTGAATGGCTGAAAAAAAAAAAACCTACAGTGTCTCTGCCCTTTGTGCCAATGATTGGACACTCCTGGTTTAGACTATAAGGCCTCACAATAATTAAACATTTCATGGAAATTTTCATTAAACTGTGTGTCACTTATGTATATCCTGAGCTGGCTTTCATAGTCTATGTATCATTTCAGTTATCAGCATCTGTGCTAGGGGCCATCTGGGTGACCAGCAGGTTTTCCTATGCCTGGGGATACTACTCAGGAGGTAATATTGATGTGTAGATTCACTTTTCCAGGCCAGAACAAAGTAAAAAATAAGGATTCCTGAGCACTGATGTGAAATTAAAATGAACCTTTTTACCTACCACTGTACTCTGATGTGATTTTAAAATAGAGCTCAACTGAAATTACAGACTTTAAGAGAAAATAATAGTTCAGAAATATGATTATTGAATGAAATAAAGTTTATCTATCCCTCTCAGAGCAATTCATTAGTTTAGGTTGGTTTGAATTTCAGTACAAGGTTATTTATGGTAAAAAAAAAAGGTATCTAGTCTCTAATAAAGTCAAATGTAGTTTATAGATTTTCAGCAACATCAATCAGTTAATTGGGCATCAGCGTACTCCTCACAAGCTATGTTTGGTCGACCTCTACTGATAACGTCGTATTAACTGAGGCAAGGGTTGCAGGGCAGGTTTCACATAGATGCAGTACAAATGGCCTATTTTTTTTTATTTTTTATTGCTAATGACTTCTGTTTAATCATTCACATATATATAATATACTGTATGAGCTAAGGTTATGCAGTTATCTGTTCATCTAAGAAAAATGAATTGATGAATGAACCTAGTGCATCATCATTAAATGTATCAGAAAATTATTAACACTTCTATATAAATATTGAGAAAAATCCTTCATGACTTAGTACTGGTTGATAAAATTTAACATTGAACTGTCTTTCCACTTCATTCCAGATCCAGCAAAGAGGATGAAAGGTGCTTATGGGTACATTGGCCTCTTTGGAGTCATTATTCTGTCCATATCTGTTGCTTTGCAGTTGCTTGGAGTGATTTAAGATGCTTGCTCTGTTGCAAGGCCTCAAATCCTCTTAAGATGCTTTCTTAATGAGTTAGCTGCATGATTCTTTAAATCCCTGTCCAATGTGACTAAAGACAAGGACCACTTTTATGTTTTTTGTTTATTTGAACACTTGATGTAAACTGACTGTATATTCAGTGTAATCAATAAAGACCATGTTTAATGCTATGTATATGTATGCATCTTTATAGGTTTTTATCAAATTCACAGGCATTAACTGTGGATAAATTGGCTGACAGCAGGTATATGAACATCCATATGAATCGCATGTGACATCTTTGGTACAAATCCTCCACCAGTTTCCGAACACTGCACATGTCTAGAGTCATGACAAGGCTCTGATGACAGTCTGTAGAAACTCACTTCAGCTACCATCCTGTAGTTTTAGTGTTGCTGTCTGTAGTCTTCTTTCTCATGAAATACATTCATTTTTGTCTATTTTGTTGTTCCTTATACACTCAGCCTCTGAGAAATTAGGCCCAAAAGGTTTTTAAAAATCCCAGTCATTTCATCCGCGTACTTCCTCTGTTTTGTCCCTTCCCACATACATTTAAATACAGTTTATTTATACACTGTACTGTTTGGATATTGATTAGAAATATGGCGTTCTGGTGAAAACGATGTTTTAGGGATAAATTAGTCACTGTGTTTTGTTGTTGGGGAAAAAATGGGCCTCATGCAAGAAACCGTAAACAAATACACACTGGACCATTGACTTTTTAACAGGCTTTGTGACCATATGGTTGACCTTTTTGTGTGATCAAATTACTCATGTAAAACCTCAGTAAAAGTGAGTAAAATGGACAAAAAGTAAATGAATTTAAAAATTAACAAAATGATTAAGGACATTTGTAAAACTGAACATAATGCTCAAGAAAGTGAATGAAAATGAAGAAAATAAGACTTAAATTAACAGAATAATCAAGAAACTGAAAAAATTACAATCTCCATATACAATGTAATTAACAAAATGAACAAAGTAAAAAAAAATGAACCAAATAACCAGAAAAAATTGGGGGAAAAAATTTAATAAAATGCATCAAATAGAACAAAATAATGAAAATTAACAAAAATGGTCAAGAAAACAAATAAGCAAAATAAATAAAATATGCAACAAAATAAAAGTAAAATGAATATAATGCTCAACAAACGAAAACATGTATGAAATGAAACAAGTGACAAAATGACCTTGAAATGAGTGATTTATTTAACTTATTTAGTTTTGATGGACAAAATGAACTACCGGTAAATAAGCACTAAATCCAAATTAACTCGATATTCTAATAAATCAATATAAATGAAGAAAAAAATAAAGATAATGAAATTAACCTGTCGATGATCAAAAGCAGGACTTTTAGAGACTAAAAGAGCTGCATATCATCTACAGTGTTTGATAAGGGGGGACAAATGTACATTTTACAAATTTTGAATGCAGTGGCTTTGTTTTGAAAATGAAAAGCTGAAAGATGTTCTTAACAAATTTATTTCACTAATACACTTGAGTTTGTGTCTTATTTATGTTCTCAAATAAAAGTAAGTTAAAGAATAAGTAGATTAAATTGATGTTTTACAACTTTTTCTGTTTGCTTGGATATTAACATATTTACCTGTAAGATATTAATGTCACAAAATAACATCAACAGTCTCTGTCTTTCAGTAGTGAAAATGTTTATAGTCTGTGAGTCATATGATTGGATCCCTGTCTTTTCAAAATACGAAGGGGAGTTGTACTCCCCACTGACCATGGCATAAACTATATTTTTCAAATTTAAGGATAAATATACAAATAAATGCAGTTCCTATATCAAGTTCAATGGCCCTTCCCTTATTTGTATTAAATTATAAGCCATAAAGAACATTTCATACTTGGTGAATTTGTGACCTATTCTTGACCCTAGTGATCTTTGAGGTCAAATGCCAGGTCAAGGCCATTTGACCAGGTGGTGTCCAAGACCTGATTCTAACTTGTGTTAAAATTTCTTGCTCCTACCTTCAATAATACAGTCACTATAGATGAAAATGTATGTTAACCTTTCTTGATCTAGTGACCTTGACCTTTGACCTTTTGACCTCATTAACAGCCATGGGTGGGGCACCCAAGGCCTACCCATGCACCAAGTTTGGTGACACTAGCTCTGTTTGTTCTCGAGTTACAGCAAGGACAGACAGACAGTCAAACAGATAAACGCAGGCAGCCGCCCTACTCACGCATTGACCCTCCAGGTAATAAGAGGCCACACACGTCCCATTTATGATCAAGTAAGATTCAACATTGAGCTCACCTGGGTAAAAGCATATTTGTATGATACTAACGTTTGGTGAATCCAGAGTTGATTTCTCCTATTTTTTCTCTTGATGAAAAAATAAGAGAAAATATAACAGAGATTTAAGAGAATGTCGCTACGTGAGGCCCAATGTCTTTTAAAAGTGTAATAGTCTTCCTATTGCATATTTAATGTGTCCTTAGGGCCTCACTATCCTAGCCTTTAAATATTGTACCTAACACATAACAACAGCACTGATCCTAAGAAGCAGCTACCATAACCAACTGGGCTGGTATCATTTCTGTCCCATAACGGGGGTTTTTCCTGGCAGTCTTGGAATCCGGAGTAAGCAGGGCAGAGGTTGGAAATAATGGTAGTAGATAGTCAGGCGAATGCTTCACATTTCACCCAGCTAAGTAATATCTCCCTAGGCTAGCACAGGTGGGTAATACTCCAGTGCAGTTTAAGGGAGGTTACGACACTATCAAAACGGAGGGCTGGGACTTAGATTCCGAGGGTTAAACACAGCCTTAAAGGAACAACATAGTACAGTACTGTCTGGATGGCTTTTGTGACCTTCAGTGTTTAACACAGTCATTCCTTATAAACTAGTCACCATATAAAACACTCTTTGATGCCTCTCTGCATTCATGGATCACAGACTTTATGGACAGGTAGCCACAGCATGTCATGGTTGGTATGAACACCACCCTCATCCTTGGTGCAGGTTTCCTGCAGGGCTGTGTGCTGAGCACTTTCACACCTGACCAGACCTACCTTCAACACTGATTCAACTTGCAGAAGACAACAGAATAGTTGATCTGATTTCAGATGATAACTAGAAAATGTGCAATCCCTGAAGAGATCACGTGGGATTGCTGATTCAAAATAGCTAAACTTGCTGAAAAAGTTCATGAGGGCATCTGAGGATGGAATGAACATCACAGGAATAAAGGCAGTGTAGTGTTGGTATTTCGCTGTGGCGACCCCTGAGGGGAGCAGTCGAAAGGAGAAGAAGTGTTGGCACGTAGTCACGATCATTCTGTTGGACTTCTCCATTCATTTGTCATGGGAAAAAATTTGTGAAAAAAACCTAAATTATTTAAAAACTACAAAAGATAGATTTACAAAACACAATAGCCGGTATGTCCTGGACGAGCGTGACAATATGGTGTTTGAATGGTGTGAATCCTGCGGAAACTGTGGGAGTAGATGTGGTCCAAAAAAGGGGCGGAATAATAATAATAAATGGAATCTTCAGTGGAAGAGAACAGTGGGATTGCTTGGCAGCAGTCACACTAATGAGGTTGAAGGTGATTTGACCGAGTGCTGTATGACAATGACCTGGTTCATAATGTCTCAAAAACAAAAAAATTCCAATGGGACTAAAGACAGAGGACACCCGAAAAACATCAGAGTCACTGTCAAAATAGGTAAATTAAAATAGCTGTGTCAAAATAGCATGTTTAAAACTCCCATGTAAGCAGTTGTTGAACAGTTACAGGAGCACAATCCAGTCCATCCAGACTGTGTCACTGTATGGTAATGCTGCTTTAATTCATCCTGATGATGCAGCTGAAAACAGCACATTTTAAGAATTTTAACAGAGTTGTTAAATGCATGCATACTTAAATGTCTAGTGTACTGCAATGGCTTTGCTAAATAGACATATATTGGTTTAATATATTTGTAAATATGATTTTCTCCCTGTGCTCCATATATTTTCAATTACTTATTATGGTGCTGCTTTAAATACTCTGGTGTTCTTTCCCATTACATCATTTGTCTTCAGTTAAATAAATAGTATAAGTCCTTACTCTTCTTTTAAGTGTATTACCAGAAATCCAAATTTTCATACATTGTGCTGGTATTGTATTGTAATATTTAGTTTGCCATATTTATAACCTATTTATCTGCAATTCATCATGACACCTTTATTAATGCCTATTTGGAATTCTTCGAAATGGATCTGCAAGCATATTTTTGCAGCAATTTAAGCTGTTTAATCGTGAAACGGAAGGCGAGTCCTGTTAAAGGTGGCAGTGGGTATACTTTCACCATATGTAACAAACGATACGTGTGAGTAAAACTGAACAGTTGTGTACAGTGGAAGAAAATGCGCTGTCATTGTGTATGCGTCTAAGTGCAGGAAAAACCCATTCGTCCCATGGCACGTGAACGCACCAGTATCAACAGTCTCAGAGGGTCCTCCATCAAATGGGTGTGGATGCATTGCGCATGTGCGACTGAGCTCTTTCGGAAGCAAAGTCGGGTTTTTCGTGGGGGTCTACATCAAAAATCGAAAACATAAGGTAAGAATTCATTTGAAAATGACAAGAACATAACGTATTAGCTCCGAAGTGTAAATTTTCTCCCTCCAAAGCGGCTGTCGTTTGAGTTATATTATTAATTACAGCGAGTTCGCAACAAGAAGCAACCTTCAAGGAAATGTTTGCTAATCCAAAGCTATGAACAAAAGAATCCGACGACACAGCCGTGTTTTGATCTACTCCTGTCGACACACCGGCTTTGTTTACAAGTGGAGACAGGACACGTCGACAGTATTGTTGTCGAATGAACTGCACATATGTTCCATGAGTTTAGTCAGAAAATCCAGAGTTATACGATTGCTGGTGCCTCTCCAGCCTGGGAGTTGAGCATCATCACTAGACGGGGATTGCGCACATAATACAGACTGGTACAGAGTTCTCATGTAACTTTTTCTGGAGAAACAGAATGTAGTCGTTGTTTATACATGCCATTATACTGTGTATATATTATCCAATTATTACTGTAAAAAATTGTAGCAACTGTTACACTTTTATACCCATTGTTCGACTTAACGCCTCCTCACAGAGTCATGTCGGGCTTTCTGGACGGAATCCGGTGTGGGGACTGTGAGTGCAATGTGGACTGGGGCGAAAGAAGAAACACCATTGCGTCCGTAGCTGCCGGAGTTCTGGTATTTAACTTAATTTCCTCTGTTTTAGGGCAGTCACATTGTAGCCTTTAATCAGACTTGATAAGCATTGTGTGTTTGGTCTGGTTGAAATGCGTGCCTTCAGGTACAAACTAAACTGCTGATTCTAAACTCAGGATTATTTCCATTAGACTGAACATATCAAAAACTGGACACCCCTGTCTTATTGTTCATGTGTGTTGCAGTTCTTCACTGGTTGGTGGATCATCATTGACGCAGCAGTGAAATATCCGGATGAGGGAGATTTTCATCATGCTTATCACACTTGTGGAGTCATTGCTACAGTTGCCTTTCTCATGTAAGATGGATTTTGAAGACTCTGAAAACAGAACTAGGCAATAGGGCCAAAAATATTGTACTTTATTTTGCCATGTTAATTGCCTCATTTTTGGTTCTGAGTGAAAGTTGGAAAAAGGCCAGACAGTTATTTATGATATTAAATGAATACAACACATGTAAAAATACAGAAACAGTGAATAGATGCAAAACAAGATGAAATCAATGCAAAAACAATGTAAAAGATGCAAAAAGATAAAGACACTGTAAAAGACATGGCATGACAGAATGTAAAGAAATAACAAAACGCAAAAGCTCTAACAAGATAAAGTTATTACTTATTACTCAGAATGTAAACAAAATAAGAAAAATCTACATGATGATAAATACACTTAAGACAATACAATCATAATAATGGTGATCAAAAAATGACAGGAATTATCATGTCCTTTGGGTTGACGAAAGGAATGATCTCAGTTCTCTAGACTTTGACGTGAATGGAGTTGCTTACTGGTCACAGATTGTTTATGTGACCTCTGTACAAAATTTGCTTGGCTGTCAGGAGTCAGACAAGCTTTAACACTGGAAGTAGTTATAGATAAGGAGACAAGAAAAGGTTAAAAATCCTGAAGAAATCCTTTAATGTTGACAGAGAGACTTTTTCACCTGCTGTACACAGTCTACACTCAGTGACTCAATTTATTTGGGGCATAAATTTTCACAATTAGTGTTGGCAGCCCAAGTCATTTATGTGTATTTTAGGCCCATTCATCAAGTGCTATCGTATGACTGATATGCCATACTTTGATCACATGACGACAATCATCTCCGTGACAACTGTGCAACATCATCCCATTAGAAAAGCCATGACATGTGGCTTCAGGCTTTGGTAACAGAAGCGCAAAACAATTACCTTACAAGCTCTTGCGGTCATTGTTTATTTTAAGAGCTGGAATGTTCAGTGTTACTTCTGTTTCATGTAAAGTCTTACATGCAAGCCCTCTTTTCATTGCTTGTTAATGCCATGGTGTCACTGAGTAGGACAAACTAAGACAATGCATCATACTAAGAAGCTTGCAACATGTTTGTAATTATGTTTTGTCTTAATTTTGACATATCCAGGATAAATGCAGTTTCAAATGGCCAAGTGAGAGGAGACAGCTACAGTGAGGGCTGCATGGGACAGACAGGTATGCTGACAGAATACGTGACAAACCCTTGTTTACTCTCTGCACTTCCCTATAGACAGACTTTTATGATTGAATGCTGTGAAAGTCGTTTGTGCTCATGGCCTAGTTTCCTGCCGTGTCCTCATATTATCATTGCTACATGCAGATAATTAAAAACAGCAGTGAGGTGAGTCACCATTAACCCACCCTGTCTTATCTCTGGCTGCAGGCGCTCGTGTGTGGCTCTTCATCGGCTTCATGCTGGCTTTTGGTTCTCTCATTGGCTCCATGTGGATTCTGTTTGGGGGATTCGTACAGCCTGGTAAGTCCTGTTTGTCTGCTTATGTCACGGCACATTAATGAGTTCAGTTACGGTATTGGGCAATTCTGAGTGTGCTGAAAATTGTACAGATCAAAGTTAATTATTAGTGCAATTGCTGTCAAGGAAATCCCACTATTCTCTTCTTATTCTGCCCCTTTTTTGGACCACATCTACTCCCACAGTTTTCGCCCGATTCACACCATTCAAACACCATATTGTCAGGACATTGTGGCTATTGTGTTTTGTAAATCTATCTGTTGTAGTTTTTAAATAAGTTAGTTTTTTTTTTCTCAATTTTTTATTCCTATAACGAATGGAGAAGTCAAACGGAATGTTGGTGACTACAGTGCCAACACTGCACTGCCTTTGATCCTTTTGATGTTCATTCCATCCTCAGATGCCCTCATTAACTTTTCCAGCAAGTTCAGCAATTTTGAATCAGCAATCCCACGCAATGTCTTCAGAGCTTGCACATTTTCTAGTTCTGTATGTTGTAGTTGCAACAGTGTAAAATGTCACAAAAATGGTAATATGAAAGTAACTGGAAATAATATATCCAAAATAAATTATCTCAAAGCTACAAATGTTGTAATGGTGTTTAAACTGTCATATTATGATGAGCGATGCTTGCTATTTTCTTTTGCTATTATGTAATCCTCTTGTGTCTTTTGCAGGAAGCAAGCTTGTGTACCCTGGTATTGCCATTTTCTTCCAAAACGCCTTCATTTTCTTTGGGTGAGTTAACAGTCTTGTGCTCCACCCCACCAGGTTTATTCTAAGAAAATGTTTTGCTTATTTGTCTTTTTTTTTCTTGTCTTCGTAATGTAGGGGTTTGGTCTTCAAGTTCGGACGCACAGAGGATTTGTGGCAGTAACAGACACTGTGTGTATTTTGTTATACACTCTGCATTCTATACTGTATGAGAAATATGCTTTAGCGGTTATTCACTTTATATATATAACTTTTTTAGCTTTTGGATTAACATGTTTAATTTATACTGTTTGCTGTATAAATAGGCTAAATCATATATCTAAGCACAAATGTTCATAGATTCCTTGAAAATTGATATTTTCAGATGTGGCACATATTTAAATGTGTCTGTTTGCACTCGTACAAGTAGCCATGTTGTTATGATGGTTTACAAGTTATGTATAACTGTGTATTCTGGGAGCTTTACTGTACCTGAACTGTCTACATTAAGTTTTGGTATACTTGCATCTGTGCTTTTCTAAGTTTATCCAACTGCTTGTGGGAATAACATAAATTATGGTACAAAATACAATTGAGCAATATTTCATAACTGTGCATTTACATTCCTGAATGTGAATATGGGTATGTTTGTATTTTTTCACAAATAACACTGTCAACTACCATACCAGCCATCCAGATTTATTATTGAAAGTTACACTGCACACGTGAAGTTAAAGAGGTTTCAGAACTGCCTTGCACAGTCTACTGAATCTTTACATTTGACTGCAGCATTTTTCTCTTCTGCTTCTGTAACATTCAGACCATGAGGTCAGTTTTTGTGCAACAGCATTAAAAGGAGACAGAGAAAAAGAGATGAGTAAATGAGTCATTCTTAAACCAAAAAGAAATCGGTAATTTGCAAGAAAATAAGTCCATGGAATTACAGACATTGATTGATTGAATATAAAACATGTTTGTTCATCAGATACAAATCTCTTCTTTCTCCATTAGTTTACTTTCGCACTGCAAGGTTGGGAAACTGCAAAACAAAAATAGAAATCCATGTGATGTGTTATTTAGTACCACTGTGGTTCTAAACATTTATATTGTGTTGAATATATCATCTTATTGACTTTGATTAAGGAATATTAATTACATACCTCCCAGAAGGCCTGATCATCAAAACATTTCCTGTTTTGAGGTGGTCTCCAGAAATTCCACTTGAGAAGGAGCCCTTTAAACATCATACATAATAAAAGATATTAGGAAAACACGTGAAGAATCCTGCCAGAAAAACAAGTTTACATGTGACATGTTACAGTATAAAGACACACCCAAGCTGTGTTGTCATGTTTTTCTCATACATTCAGAGGTGCTATGGGGAATTCTCTAACACACTGAAACCTTAATGTGACAAATATAAGCAAATGATATCTACCTGTAATTATGCCCATGGACAAACTAAGAGCCAAGGTGGTGAGGAGAGCAGAAATGTGAAAGAGAGCGAACCGAATTGCCCTACAAAAAAGGCTTGGTTACACATGCTGCTGCCACACCTTTTGTATTACTTTGTGTATCAGATTACAGTGCATTTTTACATTGTGTGATCATCAAAGTCCTTAATCAGCAGGAGGTGTGTGATCCATCCCAGGAGACCAGGCAGGCCATGTGTGCTCAGAACAGCACAGGTGTCATGGCACTGAAATGAAAGCTGAATGTTGCTCTGGAACACAGTGGGATTATGAGATGTGTCAGGATTATTAAATTAAGTGCAAAAACATCTCCCTGTGGTGATCAATACCTTGAGGAATCTGTTTCCAATTGCTGATACGACAGCAGCAGTGAATCCAATTGTCATGGCTTCCCATGGCTGATGAACTACTGGCATGGAAACTCCAATTGCAACACCACCTGCTAGAATGCATGACTGCATGTGAACCTAGGAATGAATATACAGCCATAGTATTAGGCATAAAGGATGCACAGATGTGAAACTATTGTGTTGTAGGTCATAATGTATTGCAGATCATACGGGGTTGAGTTTCCCTTTGGGGCTGGACAGCACCGACACTGCAGCTGCTGTCACAGCACTGACAGCCAAGGCCAAGTAGGTGCTGCACACTGCGCCCAGCTTCCTCCCAGGAGGATAACTGTCCACAAGAACTGAGTTAAAACTGGGCCAGAACATCCAAAGAAACAGTGTCCCTGGAGAACACACACAGAATGGTGGGTGCTTGTTAATGCACTGTTTGTACCTAAACATGGGTCTCCAAATGATGGATACCATCTCCGCACCGCCATGTAGCAATAATATTAGAAAGTCATAATTATCTACACACCTAGCAGAGAGAACAATCCAGTTTTGCGGTCAAATTTCTCTTTTTCAAATCGCTGCTCTGATCCTTTCCTATACAAGATCCATGTCAGCGTCAGTCCAAAAAAGGCCCCAAATATGTGAAGCAGCATGATGCTGTTCAGAGGATGGACCTGAAAGTAAAAATAACATCATAAGACAATCATTTTTCATTTGAAACCAAATTATCATATGGTTACTAAAATATGTATTATAAGTGATACAATGTTTTTAAAGTACTGTAAAATAAACCAAGATGTGAGAGCAAAATTCCCTTGATACCTTCAAAAACATCCGGAGGATCCAGTCATTTATGACAAACCCTGACACTTCCAGCAGGCCGATGAGGACCAGGTGGACAGGGTTGGTCTTCCCCAGCACAGTTCCAACTGAGATGAGGGCTGATGCTGTGCACATTTCAGCAACTACCAAGCTACATAATTTAGAAACAGAATTTGCAATAAGACATAAGGTTAACTTACTTCAGTTCCTTCAGATACTTATTAACCGCATACTGTATTTTTGTCATCAAACCTAAACCACAGGATGGTCTTCTTCAGCTGCTGACATACCTTCTCAAATTTACTGTGATCTTTGCGCTGTAATACCAGGACTCAATGCCAGTGAGTATAATGGCCCACTGTGTGGCCATGGCTGCCACAAGGAGGTTAAACCCAGAGCCACTGAAACCATATCGCACAAAAAAGGTGAATAAAAAGCCAAAACCCAGAATCACCATCACGTTCACATCCTGGAACTCTGCATGAGAAAAAACATAGGGAGCTTTAGAAACTGTTGGATGGAACTATCACAGTGCAAAGCTCAAATATCTGTACAGTGTTTGAACTGTTAATCCATCTGCTTCCATCCAAATCCCTGAAGAACCAGCAACTGTATGTGCTTATCAACAACTAGCAGTAATGGCTCAAACCCCTCCCAGCTCTACGTACTACTTACTTTTCCTTTTTAAAATGTTTTCTTTGCATGTTTTATTGATCTTAGAAGCAATGAGCTACAAAAATGGTATGCATAATTGTATAATGGTGAATGACAAAATCAGTTAATCAAATAAATATCTTAAAATGTTTATCCCTCTTGCCACTAACTCACTTATTTTCCTCTTCCTCGGTCACACTCACCTGGGTAAAAGTTTTTGAAGTAAGTCCCGTCATTTGCTTCCACATTGTGCTCGATCTCAGTGTAAAACGCAAATATAACAATGAATCCTATTTGCAAAAAGAGAAGCAAAGGAGCCAGACGAGAGCGCAAACTGGGTGCGTAGTGAGGAGCCATCGAGGATGCTGCCTGCCCACTTGCCCTACTGACGTATGTGTCCCTGTCCCCCCGAAATGGGCGCGACCTCATGCACAGTTTTCATTTTCAACTTCAAAGTAAAAAAGACCCTTTTATTGTTTTTAACCAAATATCACGACTCCCATAAACACTACTTCAATTTTTTCAGACAACATAGTAGACTAAATATGAACTAATTCCATTCAACTTGAATAAGGTTTTCAATTTTATATCTTTAACGGTTTCACAGCGCAAAATCCACCTGCACCTACATTTTGTAATATCCTAATATTCAGCTAGAATGTTTCGTAAAGAATTCAAATCATTAGGCATTCAAATAGCTGTATTTATGTGTTTTGATGATAGGCTGTTTCATTCTTTTGATACAGCCTGATAAAGACAGCACGTTTCATATTATGAGTAAGGGTATCTGCCACACTTTAGTCAATTACTTACTGAGAAGATAACCCTGTGCACACATTGTAACCTGGTAACAAAACGTAGATGGCGTACCAGGCCTTAGGCCAAAGCCGCCAATGAATCGCGCACAAAGGCCCTTATATAAATAACCCGTAATGTTGGAATGGGTGTTTTGTGTCAAATACAAAAGGAATTTTGTTCCAAAGACTGCTTATATTCTGCACACAATAAACCAAAATGCTAAAAGCCTCTAGGTAAGTCCCGCCCATGCACCCAGCTGATTGGTCCGTCAGCGATGCCCGATTTGTCCACAAACAGTTTGATTGGTTTAACGGTGAGACGTTCCACACAGGGCGGCCCTTAGCGACGCTCTCTGCCGTGTTGTCTTTGGCGGAGGATAGTTGAGCGACTAGTCACAGAGCGACATAAATGGCTCGTCTTTGTATCCGTCAACGGAAGAAAGATGTGCGGATAGGTTGATTGGATATACCAGCCGTCTGACAAGTGAACGTACGTGAAATACAGCGCGGCTTGATCTTATTGAGCCTGCGCTAACTGAAAAGAGGAGGTTCCCGAATACAGTCCTTTATTTATTTCTTTGTTTCCAGTGGGGAAAAATAATAACAGCGGCATATACTACAGGCACTTCATTTATTATATTTGTCCGTATACACAAGAAAACTGGATAAGATTACAGTGGTTACTCCAAGGCCAAAGCCAAGAGGAGGAGGATGAAGCGGCGCAATGCGGACTGCAGCAAACTCCGACGGCCGTTAAAACGGAACCGAATCACCGAGGGTATATACGGCAGGTAACTTATATGGAGCCTGACGGGAGGGTCTTCATTGCCACAATAAGGGCCCTTGAACGGAGATGGTAGCCGCATCAAGATCCATAAAATTACATGTCCCAGCAATGCAATTTGTGTAAATGGACAGCAGCTGCTACCTAGCCTGATCACATAGCTAGCTGCTAGGTTGATAGCTGAGTGTAAGCTAGCTGTATGTTTTTGTTGTACATTAGCAGGTAATGTTAGCTGTTAAGCTAGCTGTAACGCTAGGCCCCAAAAGAGCCTGATTTGAACCTTGTCACAAGGTCTCGCTCACACCAATGCTAGTGCTTGAAAAGCGCTATAGTGTATTTTGGTTACTTATTTACCAACACTAACTCTTTATGGTCTGCCCACGTCAGTTGTCATTTGCTAACTGTCAACATTAGCAGCTAACCTGAAGGTAAGTTATGTTAGCTAGCATCATAGGTTGTCTTCTCATTGACAACTTTACCACGTACGCCGGACTTAAACGTTGTTACTGAAGGCTATGCGAATCATGAACACCAGCTGATAAGACTACAGTCAGCCCTGACCTTTGCAGTGCTTCTGTTGCCCATTTTGTTTGGATAACCTAAAGTTGTTTGGTTGTCCTTCCCAGTCGCACCTGAAAGGCCCAGCCTCTATCACTTCCAACATATCTGACAATCCAAATGTTAAAAGGCCACTAGTTACACACGTGGCATCTAGATGTGGTGAAGTCCTTGAATTATTGAGCAGGTGCCTTCATCATAAATCAGTCATGCTTTAGATGCCTGAGATCAGAGGGTACCCACGCTGTTCACTTCTTGAGCCTCAGTGTTCTAAAAATCAAAAAATGTCAGCTGCAACATAGGAGCCTTATGATCAGCTTATAGAATAGATGTGCAAATTGAAGGTAGGACTAAAACATTAAAAAAAGAGCACTGGCTCTATGACCATTCTCCAGTACTTTTGAGAATCAGCTGAACTGTAATTCCACACTGATGCTCTTTGTCTTTTCATAGCAACAGCATATAAGAATAAAAGCACACACAGGTTTTGCCAGAATGCCTGCACACTACAGTAATTTACATTTATTCCTGTTCCTATACCATCAACATTTTAAACACAACACACAAGCATGTGATCAATCAAAACGCATAAATGGGCTTCAGACATCTCGTACTATGTATTGGTCATACACTAGACAAACAAAATAATGATGGGTAACAAAATCATACTTTATGTTTTAGAAACAAATGGTTGTTGATTATTTGTGTTGTAAAACATCTTGTACTTCATATTGTCCTTTCCCTTTTCAGTACCTTCTTGTACCTGAAGTTCCTGGTGGTATGGGCGCTGGTACTACTGGCAGACTTTGTACTGGAGTTTAGGTTTGAGTACCTCTGGCCATTCTGGCTCTTCATCAGAAGTGTATATGACTCCTTTAGATACCAGGGGCTGGTGAGTGTTTTATAACAAATTTTGTCATGCTTTCATGAAGGTAGAGGGGAAAAAAAAGTTTCAAACCATAGGGTTCTTTTTGGTCTTTTTCTTTTCTGTGAATATTTATATATTTGTATTGCGACACTTGATTGTATTGCAGTCGTCATGAAAATATCAGCCTCTGTAATTTTACAGTTGCAAAAGGCATATATGCATATAATTTCAACTTAAAGGCCCATGTTTAAAATTTTACACTGATTGAATTTTTAGAAGTGGAAAAAACAAATGGTATTTCCTTAGTTTTGTATTTTTATGCAAGTTTGTATGCATGTTTTGACATTTCTAACAAGTAATGTGTGTTTTCCTTCATAACCATACACATAGACTCAAATTGCAATTGCAGTATTGCCCACAATAGTGACAATATGTCTGTTTACGAAATGATGCAGCTCCTATTTTTTTATTTTTTTTTTTTAAATGATGTGCTTGCTAGACTTACTGTATGTAGTGAATCTAGTTTCCTGGCCAGTCTAGTAAGACTGTTAATGGTCTGTTGTCAAATAAAGACAGGTTTGCAGTGTCTAAATACTGCATGTGAAAAACTTGGTCAGTTTGTAGAAGTTAACATCTCACCGTACTGGGAATGCACTGTCTTGCTGTAGAACTCTTCCAGGACTGAGCTTAGTGTATGACATGGTGGAAGATGTGGGAGAATGTCGGGAGACAGTTCCTTCTGATCAGCATGTGAACATTTTTTATTACTATAAGATCTCTATTGAAATGCTCTAATGTGTTCCCTTACTTCCAAGAAAGTTTTTGACTGCGTACAGGTAGAATTATTATCATTTTTATTACTATTTCACAGTGTAGAGAAGCACAAATGGGAGATAACATGAATAAGTGACGTAAAAAAACTTGCATCCCACAAGATGAGATTTAAATTCTGCGCTAGATGAATCTCAGCAAAAATTTAGAAACTTGGAGAACCTGGAGCATAAATAGGACCACGCTATAAATACAAGAGGCTGCTGTAACAGGTGCACTATAGATCACACATTTCAGAGTGTACACTTCAGACCATCCTTCAGTTTTGTTTTTTTTTTTTTCCAAGCTTGTGAAGTTGAGTTCTTCTGGCTTGCAGATCCAGAGTCTGCCATTTTAATGGCAGTGCCTTCTACCTTCAATCATAAATTAGTATATTCATGGTAAAGATAAAGTATGGGACTTTCCTCCCTAAAATCTTCATTTAGACTCATCCATTAAAAATCTCAATCCTCACTTCTGTCCATTTTTCAGTGTATGCTAGTGTATTTGGCTGCATGGACCCTTTCTACTGCCTCAATTTTATGTTTTTCTCTTGTTTCGGTCTGATTTTTTTTTTTTCCTCTGTACGTGTCATTTGTGCAGTGAAGAGAGCACTTAGATCTCCAGCCAATCACAGCATCAGACAGCTTATTGAGGCAATAAGACGAATACGGAAGCATTCTGTTTCAGTTCTATTTCTCTCTAGAACCTGCCCATGTAGTTTTGTGACAGTGTGGTTGAGTTTATGTCTCCTATAGAAAGCGCATGCTTTGAGGGGGAAAAAAAAAAAACAGAAAATCACTGTCTGTTTTACAACTTTTTTTCTTGGCATCTCTCTTCCATAATGTGTTCAAATTATGGCTCTATCCTTGAGCTTTTCTTGCTGTAGAGTTGAGGGGGACAAGTTTGAGTAACACTGTTTTGTAAACAAAACAAGAGGAAAATTGCATACTTTTAATTTATCACAGATTTTGTTTGCATTTGGCCCATTTTTGAATCTGGATATGTTGTCTCTGAAATTCTTTTTGCAGGTGTGTTTTTGTTGGTCTGTTTCCACACAGACACAAAGAGAGAAAAACAAAAATGTCACATTTCTTTGGTTTAATGTGTTACTTATCTTGTGTTGCAATTAAGTAGGTCCAAACCAATGTCACTGTAAATGAAAACCCATCTGTCCAATGTCATACAATATTAGAAAGTTATGGCAACCACTGCAAACTTTTTAACTTTTAAAGACTTGTGTTTTCCTGTATATGTTGCTTCTTTATCACAGCCACTTGTCTTCTCTTCCACAGGCCTTCTCAGTATTCTTTGTTTGTGTGGCGTTTACCTCGGACATCATTTGCCTCCTCTTCATCCCAGTGCAATGGCTATTCTTTGCTGCCAGTACTTACGTGTGGGTGCAGTATGTTTGGCACACAGGTAAGGTGCTCCACTGTTTAGGGCTTTGCATATTTCTGTTTATCACCAAAGTCCAGAAATCAAGATCTACAAGAGCTTTTGTCTGAAAGATTTGTATCTATGCTTATTCTCTGGCTGTTCTAAAGTACAAACACAGACTGGGCATTTTTCTCCAGTTTAAAAGATATGCTGTTAAGACACTTTTATAGATGGCGATAATTCTTAAAACTTGTATTTTAGGTGAGAGGAAAAGCAGGTGTGAAATGTGTTGAGCAACACTGTACACATCGTCTTTTCTTATTTACAAATTGTGGACCGTCTTCTTAGACTTTTGCCATGTTCCATGTAAGTGAGCTGCACTCCAGGGATTAGTTGTCAGTCTGATTTAGCGGTAGCCCCCTGTGCTGACCAAAGGCCAGGTGTCAGATTGAAATCCAAGTGCCAGGTGGGGGGAGGAACACAAATTTGTCCTCACTTGCTTTCTGAGCCAGCCAACTTTTCTCACCACAGACATTCACATCGACATGATGGCACATGGATATTAATAATTCTACTATCACAATTTTATCTCCACAACAGCTCGTGTGACATGTTTCACCTTAATGTTTGTAGGGTAGTTTCTCTGACCAGCTTGCCTATTTAGTTCTCAGAGAAATCCCCACCAAAGTTCACCTGCTGTCAACAAAGACTGACTTGTATAAATCTTCACCTTCTTTTGATCAGAGTCTATGTGCTAATTGCTGTTTGATCACAGGGCTTCTTTTGATGCCCTGTGGAATTTTAGTTTTGGTTTGGCCTACAGTGTTGGATAAAAGTATGATGTACTCAGTGATAACAGTGAGGTTTATAGAAAATTGTCTTGTTTAATAGGTTAATAAGAGTGACAGTTTTTGACTTTGAACTGCTTTGTTTTCTCAGAGAGGGGGGTCTGCCTGCCCACCGTGTCTCTATGGATACTCTTTGTGTACATAGAGGCAGCCATCAGATTTAAAGACTTGAAGAACTTTCATGTGGACCTCTGTCGTCCTTTTGCTGCACACTGGTGAGCCACTGTTCAGTCTTGGCTAGAGGACACACAGTCTTGTCTTGTCAGGCATGTCTTTACTGAAAGGCACGTCCAGGTTTAGTGCTCACTGCGAATGTGTCAGCATGGTGCAGATGAATGATGTGAATTACTGCATTAAAATGTATATTTACACTGCTTCGTTCATTCCCACCCACTTCATAAATTCAACAGTGTCACATGATTGTTTACATTTACAGATTAATTACAGTGTGTTTGGAGGCCATGTGCCATGTTTCCTTCTGGTTTCAAAACAAATTATTTACAGCAGCTGGGTTTTCTGAAGCTTTTATAGAAATAATGCATTTACAGTGGGGAAAATAAGTGTGATTACACTGCGATTTTGCAGATTTCCCCCTTACAAAGAATGGAGAGGTCTGTAATTTTCTTCATAGGCACACTTCAACTGTGAGAGTAGGAATCTTTAAAAAAATCCAGAAAATCACATTGTATGACTTTTTTTTTTTTTTTGTAGGAAATCAGTTTGCATTTTATTGCATTAAATAAGTATTTGATAAAATAGAAAAATAGAACTTAATATTTGGTCCAGAAACCTTTTTTGTTTGCAATTACAGAGGTCAAACGTTTCCTGTAGTTCTTGACTGGGTTTGTGCACCCTGCAGCAGGGATTTTGGCCCACTCCTCCATTCAGATCTTCTCTAGATCTTTCAGGTTCCAGGGCTGTTGCTGGGCAACATGGAGTTTAATCTCCCTCCAAAGATTTTCTGTTGGGTCCAGGTCTGGAGACTGGCTAGGCCACTCCAGGACATTGAAATACTTCTTACGGAGTCACTCCTTAGTTGCCCTCGCTGTGTTTCGGATGATTGTCATGCTGGAAAACCCAGCCATGACCCATCTTCAATGGTCTTACTGAGGGAAGGAGGTTGTTGCCCAGAATCTTGAGATATATGGCACCATCAATCCTCTCCTCAATACGGTGCAGCTGTCCTGTCCCCTTTGCAGAAAGACACCCCTAAAGCATGATGTTTCCACCCCCTTGCTTCACAGTTGGGATGGTACTCATCCTTCTTCAGTTCAAACAGGTGCAATTAATACAGGTAAGGAGTGCTTCTTAAAGATGAACTAACAGGTCTGTGAGAGTCAGAATTCTTCCTGGTTGATAGGTGATCAAATACTTATGTCAGGCAATAAAATGCAAATTTATTATTTAAGAATCATACAATGTGGTTCTCTGCATTTCCTTTTTTAAGATTCTCTCTCTCACACAGTTGAAGTGTACCTCCTATGATAATTACAGACTCCATTTGTTGTAAGTGGGAAAACTTGCAAAATCGGTGGTGTATCAAATGCTTACTTTCCCACTATAAATATTCCTTTTCTGGTTGAGGTTACAAGCGATTGGATTTGTTTTGCAAACCTATAGCTGTTTTTTGTATTTGCTTGTTAATTTCAGGGCAAACAAGAGGTCTGAACTTTCTTCAGGATTTCCAGCTCTCTTTGTCATCAAATAATATAATCTTAAACGCCGGTGTAAGGTCAGGTACTGTGTCAGGCTAAGAAGGACCTACAATTTTAATCTCAATAACCCATGCGTCTTATGAGCTGGATTTGGATTTGACTGTGTTAGCCTATATTATCCTGTGTCTGAGCTATTCCCTTTGCAAAATGAGATCTCATCAGGTAATGATATCGTAAGTGAATTTTTCCACAGTTGAACTGAATTGGATTTTTCATCTGTCACCTGAGATGTTTCATACTCTGAATGTACTTCTTGTTTCTTCCTCTGTAGCATTGGCTACCCAGTGGTCACACTAGGCTTTGGTTTCAAGAGCTATGTAAGTTATAAGATGCGCCTCCGGAAGCAGAAGGAGGTCCAAAAAGAAAATGAGTTTTACATGCAGCTCCTACAACAGGCGCTACCTCCAGAGCAACAGATGCTTCAGAGACAGGAGCGAGAAGCAGAAGAAGGTAAGGTGTCTGCACCCTGCATTCATACTGTATACACACGAAAGATAATCTCAGAGGCCTGATCAGTAACTACTTTGATAAATGAATTCATCATGTTGTAACGGCAAGACATACACCTGATTAATGTCATGTTTATCAGAACAAGGTAGTCTTAAGTTTTTTCTGTTTACATATTTGCTCAAACATGCAACACTTGACTAGTGTATATTTGTAGAATATCCTCTTAGAAGTGTTGACATAACCAGCAAACTTAGCTTGTAGTATTCCTAAAGCAATGACAAAATGCCATTTGTCATTATTTCGCAATTTTGCAAGTATCTGACAGTTGTAGTTTTTTGTAACATGACCTGTGTGTAAGATTTCTATATCTGTTCACACTCTCTGAAACTTTGAAGTATTTACTTTTCCCTGCATTCATACAACGGCTTCAGTTTGACAAAGTGATGTCAATAGGAAAAACTCTTTGAACATCCTTCAGGTTATGTTTTTGGCAAATGACTATCTAATTAATCTCTTGTATGTCCCCTCTTTCTGTACAGCAGCAGCTAAAGGATTATCTGAGGTGGATACCACTCCAGTGTCACAGAATGGTGCCCCAGCCAATAAAAAGACATCGGGACCACTGCCAGAGCTTGAATATAGAGAAAAAGGGAAAGAAGGAAGGGGTGGTGGAGAGGCAAAGAAGCAGCACAACAGCATTTTACCATCATCAGTGGACTCTAAACTCCAGGAGATGGAGTATATGGAGAACCATATGAACAACAAAAGACTAACCACAGAGCTGGGCAGCACAGAGAACCTGTTGCTTAAAGAGGACAACAATTCCTCCTGCTCCTCTTCTTCTTCCTCCTCCTCCAAAAACTACAAAAATGCTAGCAGCAATGCCGCAACACTCAACTCCTCTCCTCGCGGTCATAGTGCCACCAACGGCAGCGTACCCTCCTCCACACCATCTTCCTCATCTTCCACAGGAAAGAATGAGAAGAAGCACAAGTTAGCAGTTGGAAAGGGGACAGCAGGTGGGTCCCACAGGGATCCCACCGATAACTGTATCCCCAACAACCAGCTGAGCAAGCCCGAAGCACTTGTTAGGTAAGGAACACATGACAACATTCAAGAATGTTAGATTGTCATATCAGAGAGTCTTTTAACACTTGTTTATTGGATTTATCTTATGTGGGTGGCCAGTGGTATTTACTGATGCTTGAAGCATGCAAAGAAAGGCTTTGCTTTGTGGAAACAGATGGACACAAATTCTACCTGATGCACCAAAATATATATTCTGATGGTTAATTTTATTTATTTTTTAATTATTATTATTATGTAACTATTAATAATTATATTATCATTCTATAGGTTGTTTTATAACATGAGCCTCAAGACTCAGTTTCTGGTGTAATTTAATTGGTCTGATGGTGTTAATTTATTTTGATGTAGATGGTTATAGATCTTGGGCATGTGAACACAGTGAAATGCTAATTTGAGAAGAAATATGTGTCTACATGTGGTGTTTCAGTGTGAATTTTGTCTTTGTGATCTCTGAGAAAACATTGTTATTCCCTTGATGAAAGAATTTATGCTGATGTGTTATCTTTTGTATGTCATCAGAATGAAGCAAAAATCAATTCAATCAATACTTTGTCACATCAACCTACCACCAGTCTCATTTCCCTGAAACTCAACTGAAGGATAGGGCATGGGTTGCAGAAGAATCCATCAAATTTTGGGGCAGATCCTGTTTTTGTGCATTTTCCTTCTTTTTATAGTGTTTGAGTGTGATTCCAGATTCAGGTTCTGGAATCACATGAATGCTTGGTATTTATTTTTTTTTTTACCAATTACATTGCTTCATTTCTTACACAATTTGGTGTAGGGTAACTCCATGGCTACATTAAGGTCTTCTAATGAACTGCATTTAATGTGTTTAAACTGGTTTATTTAAAGCAATGTATACAACTATTAAATTATCTCTCCTTTGTTCATTCTCCAGATTGGAGCAGGATGTGAAAAAGTTAAAGGCAGACCTTCAAGCCAGTCGGCAGGTGGAGCAGGACCTGCGCAGCCAGATTGGTTCACTGGGCAGTGCTGAGCGCTCTGTACGCACAGAGCTGGGCCAGCTGCGACAGGAAAATGAGCTTCTGCAGAACAAGTGAGACATGTGTCTTACTGTAATATTTCAGCATAAACTCTTGTTATTTTTAACAATACCTGTTGGGTAATAATTTTCCGACGAAAAAGTGATTAATTAGCAAAGCATCAGTGATTGATTTGCATATGTGTACATGCATTTCTAGGCTCCATAATGCTGTGCAGACAAAGCAAAAGGACAAACAGACAGTGGGCCAACTGGAGAAGAGGCTCAAAGCAGAACAGGAGGCTCGAGCTACCGTTGAGAAGCAGCTTGCAGAAGAAAAGAAGCGGAAGAAGCTGGAGGAGGCAACAGCGGCCAGAGCAGTGGCACTAGCAGCTGCCTCCAGGTAGTCACACATCTGATTTATCTCCTGGCATTTTACATGTTGTTATTATTGGAACTTAACTTACTTCTTAACTACTTCATGTTGGTTGCAGAGGAGAGTGCACAGACACGCTGCGGCGGCGGATTACCGAATTAGAAACAGAGTGTAAGAAACTTACAATGGACATCAAGCTTAAAGAGGACCAGATCCGAGAGCTTGAATTAAAAGTACAGGTAAAGATTTATTTATTTATTTGGTTTTAATTCATGTTTTTTCATGAATTTCTAAACAGCTTACTCATGTTGCCAAGCTCCTTATGTCACAATATGAAGCACTGGAACTAATGTTAAAGAATAGAACTGGGCTCATTTGAGGTCACAAGTTCATGCATCATGGCTACAAATGCATCCTGTGGTTTTCAAAATTCCTAACATTTGATTTCACTGTATTACTGCCTTTTTCTGTTGAGGTACCCCAACCACTTCAATGTGATGTGGCATCTGTTGGCAGAAATTAAACAAAAAATTGTGGTTTAGTTCTGTTGCATAGATTTAATGCAGCATGTGTAATGTCTATAGGTCTAATTAGCTTGAATGCTGTGGCATCCACTAATTCAACATTTTCTAGTCACTAGCTGTGTGTGCTACCTGCTGTGAGGTTGTAATGAGACTGTAATAAGTCAGCCTTGGTTAATTCAGTACATGGAGAAAATGGTGCCTGTTTCTGAAAAAATGGTATGACCATAACGATCCCCATGAGGAAGGAGAAATTTGGACCCAACGCGCCCTTGCCCGGACGTGGGATACCGGGGCTCCCTCCTGGAGCCAGGCCTGGGGGTGGGGCTTGGAGGCGAGCGTCTGGTGGTCGGGCCTATGCTCACGGGGCTTGGCCGGGCTTAGCCCAAAGAAGTGACGTGGGTCCCCCCTCTCATGGACTCACCACCTCTGGGAGGGGCCGTGGGGGTCGGGTGCAGTGTGATATGGGTGACAGCCGAAGGCGGGGATCCTGGCAGACTGATCCTCGGTTGCAGAAGCTAGCTCTGGGGACATGGGATGTCACCTCTCTGGCGGGGAAGGAGCCTGAGCTGGTGTGCGAGGTGTAGAGATACCAATTAGATATATTCGGGCTTGCCTCGACACACAGCTTGGGTTCTGGAACCAGTGTCCTTGAAGGGTTGGACTCTCTTCCACTCTGGAGTTTCCCACGGAGAGAGGCGGCGAGCAGGTGTGGGCATACTTA
>JAQQAE010001099.1:0-27343 GCA_029823295.1 Pseudamia nigra
ACCACTAAATGAAAAAAAAAAAAATATATATATATATATATATATTACAAGTATAGGTTGGCCTTTGAGCTCACTGCAACAGTGTGAGAATGAGGCCTGAGCTCACTATGTATCATGTATCACTGCAAATAACACAGGAAATTGAGATATGAAATATAATTTAGGCTATAGAGCAGATTTATCTGCAGCTGTTACTGCCATTCAGTTATAAACGGCAAACAGAGTCCTGCACAAAACAAGATGATGACACGCTGGTCGTCATGGAGACGACCATCAATTTATTCACCAAATGAGTTAATTTGAGTTTCATCTTTGGTTTTTGATATCAGTCCAGATTTAGCTGCTTTTGCCAATTTTGAACAAAGGGTTATCTTATATTTACCAGTGCATCAGCATTGTTTTTGTTCAGTTGTTTTGTTATAGTGCTTTTGGTTTCATGAAGCTTTGATGGGCTGAAAAAGGTGAACGACATTAAATCACCACAGTTTGCAAAAGGTGTCACATTGTGCAAAACTATTTTTACAGGTCCAATACTGAAACATATTGTGCATATTAAAGACTTGTGAAAGTCATGGGTTGATTTTCTTTTTCCTTAGGTATTCAAGGGTCACTTTGTAACTGTGTCACACACACTCTGATTCCATTGTGATTTGTTGTATCTGACTACTTTTTTATCAAAAATTATTGTGAAGGGTCAAATCAAGGCAACATGGGATCATATTGTGACACAAGGCTTCTATAAACCCAGAATAGTGGAGTTTTTATTGTCAGTTTCCTTAAAAAAGTGTTGAGAATGTTGACCAGTCGCTCATAGAGGCAGGGTTAATTTTACCTTGACTATGAAGGTTAGTTTATTTTGAAATTTTCCATTTAGAATTCTATATGGTTCATGCAATGGTACTAATGATGTACGATGATTAGGTCTCACTGTTAATCTATGAAAAGACTTTTTGTTTCTGTTGTCCATGTTGTGTTGAGGATTTCTCAGAACTAACAGTACTGAATAAGCTCATACTTGCAGTCTATTTTACACCATAAACTTAATATGAATCACAAAATCTACATGTGATACAGAGCTACATGTTCACAGTGTAGGACCTTTAGAGAGACTATTTCATCTGCCATTCTATTGTGTTTTTGTTCACGTTGATTGTTCAGTGTATTTTTTTGTCATTTTTATTTTAATTTCAGCTCTTAAAACCGCCTGCTCATTTTAGTCGTTGGTCTGCAATAACCCTGCTCGTTACGCTGCTTATTCTTTCCTGATTACAGAGAGCGGGTTGAAAGGCATTTCCATTTTGATTTTCATCAATTCCTCCCCTCCTCCACTCCTCCGCTCTGCTTAAGGACCCTAGCAGAAGAAGTTAAGCCTGGAGTGATTAGCCATATGCAGCTGAAGGGAGGGAAGCTTTTAATTTGCCAACGGAGGACCACCTCAACAACAACATCTGCACACGAAGGTTACACTGACACACATCTATCTCTGTATCTGCCGCTGCAGTTAATATGCTTTTGTAGTCTCATTGTGTGTTTGCTTTCCCCTCACTACATGACACCACTACAAAACACAGGTCCCGCCTGCACTAGCTGTCATCCCTCATCCATCTGTAGTGATAAAGCGTCCCAGGGGTGCCTGGAGATGCAATGCATCCGATGTCAGCCGGGTCAATTATTCATACTGATGAGAGAGCCGAAGATAATGTTCAGTCCATACGAGGGGACTTTAAATAAGCTTTAGTGTAACAGCACAGCACGCTCTACCTTTTTAAGTAAAAAACTCAATTAAATGCGCACATGCAGTTCCAATTTTCCTGCAGAAGCATGACACTTTTTTTTCCTCCTGAGCAGCCTTCATGTGGTGTTGGGTTGCCTCAGTGAGCAGCAAGGAGGAGCCCTGTATCCCCCCAGGCTGGTTTTATATTGTTCTGTAGTATAGATGAGACATTGTAATAGGGCTCTGATGGATTACACAGAGGATCCTGCAGCCAGACACTCGGACGATAACCTTGTCGCCATTTCACACATGAGAAAGGTCTGCAAAGCGTGCACCTTGGGAGTACAAAAACATACTAAAATACATCCAACAAGAATCCAATAAAAGTGTTCTGTATATTTTATAGTGTGAGGGTTTTGTGCTTACACCCACACCGGCGCAAACTAGAGTCAGTTGGCAAGAGGGAGAAGTGTCAGTTATGAGTGATGAGCCTGTATGACATGATGAATGCTGTGTACTTAGAGAAAAGCCTCATCTAGGGTTACTAGAGGTGCTACAGTTAATGAAAAACAAAACTAGCAGTAAAAAATAATTCTCCTTTCATTTTCGTACGTCTATGTTGCATATACCCGAGCATTTTACAATATAGATGACAAGTTTTACCTGTAATCCAATATAAAACTATGCCTTGATATTTTTGCTTGTCTGTTTACTAGGTTTTTTTTAATGTATTTCTTCATTCTCTTTTATTTGCACTTTCAACTAGAGCTGGGGGATTTAGCCAAAAATGTTCCCCAGTAAATATTTTTATGCGGGTCAGTATGAATAAGTTGATTATCAAATGTCACACTATTATTCCTCTGTAGTTTAAAGGTTGATTGTTTTGGTCCTGAGTGAAAGTTGAAGCTTTTAAACAATTTATTTGTTAGAAGATGAAACAAGAACAAAATGACAAAAAAGTAAAAGATGAAAAGTGCAACAGAATTAAAATGTAAAAGGTGCAACAAAACAACAAGATAAGAATGACACGAGATGAAAATGGTGTAAAATACGAAAACATTTGTAGTCTCTGATATTGTGGCTTTGTTTGTATGTTGAGTTTCATAAGATTAAATCTAAATAAACATAATTAGTTAATCTATGTTTTTAAGTCGCTGATCACAGTGAAACATTTTACAAGGAATTTAACTGAGAATGTGAACAAAATCAACTCTAAGGACTGAAGAAAAAGTATATTATTGGATAAATATATGTCAAGATCACATTAAATATCATTTTATATCCCAGACCCACTCCACATGATTGAAAATGGATTGACCTTCATGATTCATTCAGATTTCAGTGAAGTTGAATGAGTGAAAAAAATAGAATGAGCATTTCAGTTTTCCCCTAGAGCTTTTGCTCAGGATGCAAATAGGGAAAAACATCATTTTGGACAATGTGGCACCTTCCTTTAAAGAGCAGTAGATTTCACATTCCTTTATCTTGTCTTTTTCAGCTTTTCCCATAATACCTGAAAAACCTAAGTCACCATTCCTCAGAATGTAAAGCATATGAAAATTTCAAAATGACTAAACTGAAAATTAAAGGCTGAATAAAAACAGATCATGCAAGTTACTAGTTCTCAAGACTGGAGCCACAGTTCATTTTACATGTAGAAGTATTTATCATGGTTATCATTTATATTTCCTGTTGTCGGATAGAAATACATATAATGTTCTAAATGAAGCTGATGAACAGTAAATCCAGATCTATTTTTTGCAGGAGTTTGATGCTGCGGTCTGACGTGCATTACAGGAAGTTTGAGGCAAGACATTTCCTGCTTGATAACACGGTCATGAGGTCCGTGACACGATAGAGGCTCACTGACCGACGTGAAAGAACTCTTTCTTGGTAAAAACTCCCCTACTCTCACTGATGTGAATGGTTTGACCCAGATGTGAATTAAAAAGAAGAGTGACGTTTCTGCATTATCACTACTAAACTCATACATCTTTAAACCCATTTCTGTTATATGAGAGGTAGGAAAACGTGCAATTAGGGGTCATTACGCTGAACCGCATGATCAGGTGACCTGATGCTAAGCAGTAATCACAAGCAGGGTGACATGTTATTGGGCTGCTCTTCACAGCTCACTGCTCCTCCTCCTCTTCAAGTGAATCATGTGAGCACAATGTCAAACTCTGCAGATAAGCACAAGAAGGAAGTTCAACCAGTAAGAGTGAGTTTTTTCCTAGACTTGTTGACTCTGCTTTGTCTCTGTGTTATCACAGACAGGCAAGGCCAGAGACACATGTCACATCAGGATCAAAACATTCTGACTGAACTCATACATTCAGCACACATCCTCAGTTCTTCTTTAACTCCAAACTTAAACTTGACCCACATAATGCATGTCTCCAGTCACACACAACTGATGAACAGCTTCCAGGCCACATGGGTAAATCTAGCAGCTCTTAAAAATCCTCAAATGAGTGCATCACTACTGTATACTGAGGAAGACAGTCACACCAAATTGTCAGAAAATAAATGAAAACCTTATTAAAACATCTTAAGCTCCCTAAACCTTCCGTATCAGATTGTTTCCCTCTTCAGATCATTTGCAGATCAGTTTGTTAAAAATAGCACCAGTGTAATGCAGTTCTACTCTATATGAGGTCATGTAAGAAACACGCAACACAAGCAAACCTGAACATTAAAAGTCTATTTTAAACATAGAATAGATCAGCAAAGCATCTCCTGCTCTCTGTACCTCTTGAAAATCATCTGCAAGAGGTTTGCATTCACCAGCCAGTAATAGCTAATTAAGTAAATAGGCAAGAAGAGACCTAACAGAGAGCCAAACAAAATCCCTCCCCTGTCCCCTTTACTGTAATGATTTCCACATTTGCCGTTTTTTTCCTTGCCTCATTGATGGAATGTATGCCCTACTACGTCAGTACACTGGAGAGAAAACAACAATGCCTTAACTTGAGTCTTGCTCTTTGCCTTTAAATCCCTCTCTTCATCTTTAAATATTTTGATTCGGAGTTTACACCAGCGGAAACAAAGCACCGGGGATGGAAGGAGCGCTGCGGCTAATCTAAAGGTCATCACCCTCAACACCCCTGCGCTCCAATAGCCAATTACATCTCATTAGAGAGACACACAGGCTCATGATGAGCTTCGGATCCTGACAGAATGACACAGGCTACTGTCACATCAGAGCATATTTTCTTTTATGCAGCCAGCTGTCCATCTTCTAAATGAGTAATTCACATTCACACATGGGTTCATAGTTTTTACTGATCAATACAATTACAATGGTCATTATTTCATCCCGTCCCCCTAAAATCCTATTCTAAATGCTTAGATTAGTAGATTAAAATGTGGTGAGACTCTATAGTAAGGTACACATATTAACACTCATGTCTGTAGTATGTTGACTCTATTAGGTTTATGCTACAACAAAGGATGCGCACATTTCACAATACCTGGGCCAGTGCAATAATTAATTGCTACATTATTTCCTGCTCATTTTGTGTTTGATATCAAAACAAATACATTTACATTATAGCCTCTGTAGTCAGGGAAAGGTTAGCTTAACTGTTTTACAATCTTTTAGTCCATTATATTATTTTTATATTATAACAAAATCAATCATACAAATTCATTTTAAAACCATTAAAAACAAATAAATGTCAACCCTGTTTAATTTTGTATTTGGCTGGTACTGGTAAATATAGGCTTATACATTTCTGTCTATATCCACTAGGCCATTTACTCATGCAGTTTTCCTTCAACATCTTGATTATTGCTTAGACACTATTAAAAATGCAATCTGTATCCAGATATGTTATCCAGATAATGATCAAGGCAAGATCAGATAACAATCAGATAACAATCTGATCTTGCCTTTGAGTTTACAGCAGGTGGTTTTAACGCGTTCTTGTTTTCTTGATAGAGGTGGGATCTCTGTCCTCCAGAGCAAAACCTGCTTATGGCTCATTTAAAGTGGTTGCAAAGATGTGGTGACAATGTACAAATTTATTTTAGTGTCTACACCTACATAAGATCTAAACAGGTTGCAAGGACAAGTACTCCAAATGTGCTCTGGCATATCTGATCAAAATCTGATTATGACATGTTAACACAATGTATTAATGTGTTTTCCTTATCTGGACAAATTCTCTGTTTACAGATCTTTTTACACCAGGCAGAAGTTGTTGTACATGGGTAACAATCTTAAAGAAGACTTATTGTGAAAAATAAAGTTTATAGTATTTGCCTATTATATAAATAGGTCTGAAGGCTCTAAAAGTATAAAAATTCTTTCTCAAAGGAGACAAAACACACAACCCCTTTTCATGTAGCTGGACCTGAAAGAAGCCTTCTGAATATTTGTGATGTCATAAGCATACAATCACTGTACTCATTCCTTCATCAGATCACAAACCCCACCAGAACCACCAAAATCATCCTGACACCCTGGGATATTTTGCCAGGGAGTCGACATGATGGCATCCATGGAACAGAAAGGAAAAGGGTGTAGTCAACAGCAAATCGTTTGCATTTAAAGCAACATGCACTGAAACAGCCTGTTTGATGCATGGATGGAAACCAGGAGCACATGGACATGGTAGAATTAATGACCCCTATAAATTTTAAAATATACATTATAGGTGCATTTAAGAATTACATTTACTCGGTAAAAGGGGTACAATATATCTGTCTCCTTTAATGTTTGGGTGAGTCCTGTGATGTGGTAGTAATGTCCATAGACATCAAATCAGTATCAAAAATCTGTAATATGAGAAAGTTGAAGGAAAACTGTTAGTTCATGGACTAAAAGTTGTAATTCTAGAATATACTGTACCCATGCAGAATAAAACATTAAAGGTCCCATATCTTTACACTTGAATTAGTATCTGAGCTGTTATATCTCTATTAATGTATTCTGTAAGGGTATTGATTTTATTTTTCTTTTGTTTTCCAACAGTACCTTTGAAACTATCCCACACAGTGTGATTTTTATGTTTTTACCTGCTGACTTTTCAACAGAAAATTTTCTGACACAAGGCTATGGTAAACACAGAAATATGCACTTTAATTTGATAATTTCAATTTTGAGACAACTTCAAGAATATTAGCCAGTTGCTCATGTGGGGGTGGGGATTGAATATAAACGAATATGAATGGTTCAAAATTGTGGCATCTTAAAAGTTGGAAATCAGATTTTAAAACATAATTCTACTGGCTCATGGGGGTGGGACTAATGCATTCTAACTTCATGATGATTGGCAATGACTTGTGAGGTCAAAAGTCACAAAAACTCAAAACGGCTTGTTTTTCCTGTTGTTCGTTTTGAATTTCTCAAGGCTGCCATCACAGAACAAGCTCATATTTTCACAGCTTTTATTTTACACCACAGATTTGACATGATCCTCAACACAAAACAAAGATGTATTTTCACAGTATGGGACCTTTAACATACATTATAATGATTAAGCGCCAGCATGTAACTAATGTGTATGCTAATGGCCAACAATCAAACATCATCAGGTGACTTCATTTTAATGCTATTGTTTCCAAATAGGCTAACAGATGAGTGCTCCTCAGTAAAGATGCTCCTGTGTAAAGCTCTGCCACTGCCATTCCCCACTCCCCCATTTCTTCAGGCCGGTTGTGTCACCGCACATGTGATACTGAGGACACCAGCATAAGAAATTGCGCAGGCGAATAAAGCGGCTGTTCGGGCCCCAACTGTGCCACTGCCGGGTTCATTTAAGGTTATTTTCCGTCTTTCTTTCCCGGTGACATTTCTGTTTCTCTGCTACCTCCCCCTCCACACACACACACCGCTGCTGTGCGCATTCAGAGCCTGGTCCCTGATGTGTCTGGTGCCACAGCCACCGTTCGCCATGAAAAGCAGGAGGCTGTGGATCTGTGCGCGCGGCTCCACACATCCCTCAGGCTCGTGCGCGTGAGCTCATTAAGCAGACAAATATATAAAAAGGAAGCTCCTCGTGCCAAATTCTAACCGGTTATTTCCAAAGTTCACGTGCCTTATATTTGTAAAGCCACGCAGAGCAGACAGACAGACAGACAGACAGCGCGCACGCATTATTCAACCAAAGCCTATGTGAACCTCGCTACGAAAATCACCTATGAAATAATACACAAAACCTTCAATGCGCTTTAAAACGTGCACGTGCCAGTTGGTAAATATCCCGCACGTGCAATTTTTGAAACGAATTAAAGCTCGCGGATGTAAGCGACGTAAAAACAGAAAAAAAACCTTTGACTCAGCCTGTTTCATCTCCTTTCCTTAATGTAATTCCGACCACATAATTACAGTCCTTCTACAAACGCGAATATTTACTCACCTCTCAAGAAGACGAGCGCATTAGCAGCCTCCAAATGAAAAATGAGGGACGAATGAGACCCGTAAAAGCTTTTAAATAAATAGATAAGGCTGCTATTTATTTCTTCATTGCGGTCCGGTCGTAGCGACTTCAGGCTGAAGCTGCGCACGCAACATCGACAGCGGGTCCTGCTTCCTCCCCCATCTCCTCCTCCTCCTCCTCCTCCTCCTCGTGAAAGAGGAAAAACGTAAGCAATATTAATAATGTAAACTATACACTTAAACAGCAGATAGATGCAGGTAGTCAATAAGAAATTGGGCGAATGAGCCTTTTCAAATGGCATTTTTAGTCGTCCTAGAAATTCAGGGCATTAAAGGCTTAATTTTCTTAAATCGAAGCATAATTTTCCTTTTATCTCAAACTTAGAAAAAACAGGCTTACATCGTGGATTATCATAGAAACCGGATGGTTATTGTGTTATTGTATGTTTTTACATCATTTGTCAAAGATGAACAATGACAAAAATGATGCAAAGGTGCAAAGCAGATAAAAACATAAAAGGTGTAAAAGGTGAAAACAGTGCAAATTTTGTAAAGATATCACAACCTAAGAGCATACAAATACAAAAATGTACATCTTGCCAAAGATGAAAATGTAGGAGATAGGAAAAAGTCAAAAAAGTCAAAGATGCAAAAAGACAAAGGCATAAAAGATGCCACAAAGTGAAAACGTAGAGACACAAAAGAATTAAAACACTAAAACATGACAGATGCAAAAATGAAAACATTGTAACAGAGGCAAATAAACAACAATGCAAAAGATGCAAATGACATCAAAGACGCAACCAGGCAATGGTGTAAGAGACCTATCAAGAATAAGATGAAAACATTTTGTATGCGAGCTAGTAATGTGATGAAAATGCAACATGCAAAATGTTAAAATGCTGAAATAAATATATAACAAGATGAAAATGCAAAAGTTACAAAACATGAAAACAAAAAAAGACAAAAAGAGAAGTTGCAAGGAGATGAAAATCTAAAAAAAGTAACAAAACGGCAATGTAGAAGCTGCAAAATGACACAAATGACAAAACATATAAGATAAAAACAGTGTAGAAGATATAACCCAAGTATATGATAATATGCATAGCCTTTGAGACTTTTTGCTGATTTTGCTCATTGATTTGTTTTAATTTATTTAAGGTAGAGACAGAATCTGAGCTTTTAATCAACAAGATGATGTAATTTAAATGAGAATGTGAACAAAATAAATTCTGAAGACAATAGCAGTAGGTGTCACAATGAATCTTGATATAAAATCCATCTCTATGGTGATAAAACTAATTCTACTGTAGTTTTATCACCTAGGTCTACATACAATCAAATAAAACAAACACAATTAAATAACTTTAAAAATATGAGCTTATTGGCAGCTTATTCATTCTTCCAGTCCGTTTAAGAGGATCTAAATACTTTTATTCATGGGTTTCCTTTTCCTTGATAACGCTGTGGCTGCTAATGACAGAGGCAGCAGAGCAGAGCTTGGCAGCTGTGGATGAGAGTCTGCTGTGGACATGGATCCCCTGGGTTTCCATATCAGTCCCCGCCAGCCTGGGGCTGTGCCTGCAGGCCTTGGGGCCTCTCATTGTCCCTCAGGGAGTCTGTTTAATGCACCATAATGAGCTTCGCAGTACGCCCTGGTGGCATGGTGGTGACTTTGGTGTGGTTACCTCTGTAGGGTCCTGCTCCCCACACAGTGTACAGTCAGAGTTACTCACATGTGGCGTGGATGTGTTGTTCCTTCAGTATGCACACTATGCACCAAACATGTAACAGTGAATAGTCAGGGTAGACTGAAATTGTTTGCAGGTGCTCTCGTCTTCATTGTCACTGCCCAGTGAGTGGGGTTGGATCAACTCCAGACTCTTCCTGGTACATTCCCGCTGCACAGGCTGGAAAAAATGTGTCATCATATATGACAAAGACAACACAGAAGCAGAAGATGAGTAATTCTTAATGTGGCAGGGCTTCATTGTATTTTAAGTGTATGAAAATCTGATGGTGTGTTTTTGTTGAAGGTCTTTACATGTCTTTGTCCTCATTCTTGATGTTCAGATGATGGTAGATTAGGGGGAGGGGGGCTCTTATTTGCTTTTAAAGCCACACCATGTCTAATATACTGTGTTTAGAGCAACACTAATATAAAACCAAAACACACGAGAAGAAAAGAAAATGTGGTGTCGAGCAATTAAATGACTTATTGTCATAGATTTTTATATAGTGATAATCAGAGGTGTTTAGCATTCAAGTACATATACTTCTTTCCATGAATTTGAATTGGTTTTTTCTTTTTAAAAAAAATGCACGGCAGAGAGTAGTTACGCAGAATGTTTTACAATGCAGAATGTTTAAGCGATGGAATGAGCAAAAAAAAAAAATCAAAAATAAAATGAACAGAAAAAACAAAACATCAGCAACAAACCTTTCAATAAGAAAATTTTGACCTTGTTTTTCTGGATGTTTGACAGTAAACAATGTTTAACATGATGTATTTTTAAATTTGTCTGGTTCCGTCACTGTATTAATGGCAATTAATGTGCACTTTACATTAGTTACATTATGGTAAATTAGACAGTAAAGAATTCATTTTCTGAAGTGACTCTTTATAATAGGTTTTATGAGATATTTTTATTTTTGAGTACTTCTACTTCCAGTATGTCATGATAATTATAAGAAAACAATACTTTTACTTCAGAACTGTTTCAGGCAGATCATTATCTTGTTATCGAATATTGGTTTAATGATCCCGTGTGTTGTCCGTGTTGACATGATGCATGATGGCATGTTGACATGATCCCTTGACAATGAATATTTTCATTTTGTTGTATGTTTTACATTAAAAAAAATGTTTTTTTACATGTTCTATGTTGCTGTTTTATTCCACACCATTTTCAACCTTATGTTCTTATCTAATTTGGGATGTCATCTTGTTGTGTCTTCTACATAATTTTCCCCATTTGTTCTTTTACAGTGTTAGCAATTTGTTCCCTTTATTAAATGTCATATTTTTACATCTTTTTTTTTTACATCATTTACATCAATTTGTTCTCTTTATTAAAAGTCATATTTTTACATCTTTACATTTTTGCCTGTTTTGTGTGTTTCATGTTTTCACCTTCTTTGACTTTTACATTTTTTGGCATCTTTTAATGCTGTACAAAATTTTTGTCTTTTGCTTTTTTGTCTTATTTCATCTTTTTCAAATAACTTATAAGCACAAATATGCATCTGGTTTGAGCAAAATTAAGTCACTAAAGAGCAGACAAGTAATGATTTTTGCTTTGAGTATGTTAATGACTAGTACTGATTGATATTGTAATGGTCACTAGCTTTGTTTGTTTCTTTTGCAGGGGACGGACTGTCTTTACACGCCTTTGCCCTCATTCTTCAGTCAGGTGACGATAAATGGGCTGATAGTTACTTTTTAAACCACACAGTGTATAAAGGCAAAGGGAATATAATGATTCAAAGCTGAATGTCAGAGAACACGATTGTGTGGCACCATGGTTCTCAGCACATACAGTATATCTCTATACTTTTAAACAAAACTGCCATAAATCGTATTTGTTTCATGTTTATTTGATCACATTAGTTCTGCAGTCCATATATTTCCCGATCTCTGTAGTGTTCCATTGAAAGCCGTGCTGTCTCTGATGTTAATCAAGGTCGGGGGTCATGGTCAGTGTGCCCTTTGATGGGCACCCAGTTGGGATGCCAAACAGTCTGGAGCTTTGTTTACCTTTTTTTCTCCACTCTCAGTCTCAGCTCAGTTGACATGCACAGAGAACAAGGCATTTCTGTCTGTAAAGAGCCCGTTTGACATGAGCCAGAGCAACAAAGGGAATTCATACTGACGTTAAAGCTGGATCGAGAACATGAAAATGACACAACACATGCAGAAATGACACGTGTGTAAGTACAACCAGCCTGAAGTACCTGCTCAGACAGACTAATTGCCCAAAAATCAACTCAGCTGTGTTATTTCACCGTCCAGGACACAAAAAAGCCCTAATTCAAATTTACACTCAATTTGCATTAAATTACCCACAGAACGTCCCCTTGTGGATTGAGCTGAAGAACACCCTCTAGTGTTCGTTTCCAGTGAACGGTACTGTGACATTGACTGAGGCGATACAGCCCTCCCCATTGTCTGACCTTGTACAGCCCTCAGGGTCAATACAAGGACACGATAAAAAGACAAACAATGTGGGGGCAGAGCGACATTAGGGCCATGCAGAGCTGAAGAGACCTGGTGATACCTGATGCTGTAATTGTGATGTTTTACAGCCTGAAAGAAACAATAAAACAATCTTTAACCCTCACACACGGTTCATTTAATCACAAAGTTAAACCATGCATCCTCTTAGCATTTAGAAACAGCCTCCCTGGAATCAATACCTGGAACTATTTACCCTTAATTCATATTTCACAAAGCAAGAATGGTGTAGTTGTTAGGTTTTACACATATACATACGTACACTACTCATCAAATGTTTTAGAAGACCCCAATTTTTCTAGTTTTTTATTGAAATTCAAGCAGCTAAAGTCCAATGAATAGCTTTAAATGGTACAAAGAAAAGTGCTGAACTGCCAGAGGTTAAAAAAGTTACAGTTACCCAAAACTGAAAAATAATGTACATTCCAGGATTATACAAAAAGGCCTTTTTTATGAAACAAGACAGAGGTTAACAAATTGAAGGGGGCAATTACAGTAACAAAGAAAGAGAAACAGGCCATAACACTTAAAAGTGTAGGGCTTTCCTACGGAGAAACAGTGAAGAAAGTAAAGATGTGAGTACAGTTTCCTTCACAATCAAAAGACACTGAGAAACTGAGGGAAACGGTCAGGAAGAGGTCTGACAGACCCAAAGCCACAACAGAATCAGAAGACAAGTTTCTGAGTCAACAGCTTGGGTGATAAGCGGCTCACAGGACAACAGCTTCAAGCACAGCTTAACAGTGGTCGTAGTCGGCAAGTGTCAGTTCAAGCTGTAAAGAGACGATGTCGAGCTGCAAGTTTGACAGGTCGAATTGCAGCAAGGAAGCCATTGCTAAGACTACACAATAAGAAAAAGAGGCAATTCTGAAATGTACGTTATTTTTCAGTTCTGGTTTTTTTTTTTTTTACCTTTGGCAGTTCAGTGCTTATCTTTGTACCATTTCAAGCTATTCATTATACTCCAATTGACTGAATTTAAATAAAAACTGGAAAAATTGGGGTGTTGTAAAACTTTTGACTGGTAGTATATCTAAGACACAAAATAAAATCTTTATTTAAGCTGAAAAAAATAGTGAGGTTTGTGAATATTGTCAATAATACCTACCGCCATCAAACATTAGAGATAATGTTGGATTACAATTAGCACAGTACAAATACAACTGAACTGAATTGAAAATGTAAAACATAAAAATCGACAGTAGGAAAATATAAATAAAATACTGAACAAGTGTTTGACCTAATAAAAATTGTTTCATGACCTATTTTGAGCCATCAACCAAAATAGAAATATGCTTTTGTTTTATTACATTTTAACTGAGATTAAGACCATATACAGTATTTTGAGGCATTATATCTTGACAATTTGGATGCGATACTTATTCAGTTATTATTAAAACCTTTTACTATCGTTCTTCATTCTGAAACTTCTATCAAAGATGCATTTAAGTCATTCCACTTTTATTCAGACATGGTGTAACATTGTGTGGTCTGCAGTGGGAAATGATGCCATCTAATGGACAGAAAGTAAAACTGTTGGCTTCTACAACATCTTGAAATACCACTTTCATCCTGAAATAGAAGTATAAAAGTAAAACAGGGGTAGCAAATAGTGTATCCATCCATTTTTCCATTTTCTACCCCTTAATCCCCATAAGGTTCGGGGGGGAATGATGCTGGAGCCTACCCCTGCTGACTTGGGGTGAAGGCAGGGTACACCTTGGATGAGTCGCCAGTTCATCGCAGGGCTAATATGTAGAGACAGACAACCATTCCTGCTCACATTCACGCCTACAGGCAATTTAGAGTGACCAATTCACCTAACCCCTAGTGCATGTTTTTGGTTGTGGGAGGAAGCTGGAGTACCTGGAGAAAACCCACGCAGACACAGGGAGAACGTGCAAACTCCACACAGAAAGGCCCCACCACCCGGCATTGGGATTAAACCCGGGACCTTCTAGCTGTGAGGCACGAGTTCTACCCACTGCACCACCGTATTGCCTGCAAATTGTTTAGCTGAATAAAATATGTAACTATTCATCACAAAACAACAGTAAGTAAGCTTTGGCTACACATACAAGGACCTACGTTTCATAAACACTCATTCTAGTTTAAAAAAGGGAGCAAAAATATTTAAGAAAATGAGCAAAAGAGAACAAAATAATTCATAAAATAAGCAGAAATTAGCCACAAATCAATGACATAAACAACCAACTGAATGAAAACTAATAAAACAATCAGGTAAATTAATACAGCGATTAAAAAAAAATTACAAAGTGAACAGAAATGGACAAAACTGCATAATGAAGAAAATTAATCTAAATCAATAAAATAAGAATGAAAATGAACAAAAAGGGAAAACATGGGCAAAATAACAAACCAAAATGAATAACAAAATCAGAGAAATTACCAAAATAATCCATGTGGACAGAAACAAGCAAAAAAAAAAAAATGGCACAATCAAAAAAATAAGCCACCAAATGAAAAAAATGAACAAAATTATAAAGAAAACAAAAGAACAACAAAATGGGAAAAAGAACAAAAACTACCCACAAAATGAACACATCAATTAAAAAAAACAATGAACAAAAATAATTATAGAAAAAAGACCATCAGTTTAAACTGACAAAAATTTACTGATACCTAAGGCGACGAATCTTCCTGAAATCCGTACCTCACTAGATTTCACCAACTAAATCATCCTTTGTATTTAGCAACTAAAACATATAAGAGATGAGGGTTTAAGCCAAAGAGTGATTTTCAAAGCAGTCACATTTATTTCTCTTCTTATACACATGTGCTAAGCAGCCTGTCGTGCTCGCAGTTGGCTTTGATAGGATTTACGATGGGATTTCCACAAGGCTTACTAAAAAATAAATACAAGACAAAGTGTTCCACTGCTCAAAAATATACAAAGGTTTGAAATAATGTAAACTTTGAAAACATTTTTCTTTTACATAAGTAACAATGCAACAACCTTTGTGACAATGTCCAAAAATTATTTACAAGTTTGTACAAGGAAATACAAAGCGGAGAGCTACAGTATAGAGACTGATCTGAATGAAATGCATCTAGTACCATAAGTTAACTTCTATAGCATTGGTTTAAGTTTTCAAGAATTTTTCAGTCAAGTAAACGAGAGAAGAGAAACAGTTCAATGCCACTGACATGTACTGCATTGTGCTATGAAAGGCAAAGTGCAGTAATGTGGTCTAAATTGAGACTGGATTTGGATGCTGTAACCGCTCTTTAGCTTTGTGACACATCTCGAGTCCAATTTGTTTGATTACAGAGAAACTAAGGCATCAAATTTGCAGTAATAGCGTGATTTTAACATGCTGGCTTTGTTGTTTTGAGGGAAAAATGAACAAATAAAAGAGTAAATTAACAAACTGATAAAAAAAATAAAAAACAAAATGAAGAAAAATAAGAAGAAATAATTGAGAAAACGAGCAAAGGTTAACAAAACATGGAAATTCAATGAAAATGAACTCAAATTACTGAGGAAATACAGAGGTGAATACAACAGGAAAGAAAACAAACAAAATAATTCAAATAATGAACATGATGGTTAAGAAAATGAACAAAAATCAACAAAATAAAAAGCATAGTGGATTCAAAGCTAAAAACTAAATGACAATTACAAAATTGGATGAAAAGATTAAAAATAAAAAACTGATAACGATAATAAAGAAACTGTAAAGCAAAGTGAAGAAGAAAATGAACAAAAAACAATATAAATAATACAAAAAGGGAAAACTAACAAGAAAATGAATAAAAAGTTTAAAGTTATTTTTAGGGTTTGCATAGTTACTGCACTTTGCCTGTGTAGGACAGAGTACGTGTTTCTAGCCTTTGGCAGAAGCATCTAGTCCACTCCTAAAGTCTGAATATTACTCAAGGAAAAGTCAAACAGTTCCATCTAACAAGTCTATAAATATCTCCAGGTACAGCAAGAGACAAATGAAACTTCACAAACATCACTTTATCAGTGCAAAAAAAAAAAAAAGAAGAAGAAAGATTGGAATGAAGGTTCACAGACAAAACCCAATGTGTACCCTGTTACACTGTGGAGTATTTATTGAAATGTGTTACTGAAGGGAATCTGTGTTTACTAAGGCTGATCGCTAAAGCTAATATTTACAGTGGACCTATAGGGACAGACTGGTTACCATAGGTTTAATATGGCTACGGACACTTTGCAAACTGTGCATAATGGTTGAGAACCGTCACTGCAAGAAACCACCTCCTTATAAACAGGGCCTTGAAAAAAAGCACATGAAATAATTAATAGTTTTACTGAGGTTCACTTCATTTGGACAGTAGATAAGCCATAACACTGAAATAAATCTTGACAATAAGTTGGATTTGCCAGAAAAATACATTTCATTTTTTACTATGTCATTAACAGGTGGCGGCCATCTGATGACGTCATGACGTTGGCTGACCATAAGCCGATTAGCATATCGTTAGCATTTATGTATGCTAATTAAACACTGTGAATTAGGTGGTCCTTCACGTCAATACAAACTATAACATCAAAACATATTTTGCTAGTTAGCACATATGAATATGCATAAATAGATAATTTGCATACAGACTCCCAATGTAAATCAAGACATCACCAGTTGGCGCCCTCTGGTGGTTAAAAGATGAAAAAAATGAATCTATTTATCTGAAAAATCAAGGGGAATAACACGTTTTATTGCAGTGCCATATCTTAACTAATGTACAGATGAAATAATCCACAGTAACATTTCCCATTGTTTCATGTCCTATTTGGTTACAGTTCAAACCTCACCTGTAGCTTATGACTGTTTTATCAATGAGTTGCTTTCCTACCAGTGTCTCAAATAACATTTTAAAATTTGTCTCATACACAAAATACGCATCTGGATAAAATATAATATTAAAATACAAGCAATTCATTGCATACTTTCATTAAAACATCTCAATTTTACTCAAAAGTACAGACCAAATGGGATTCCTGGTTCTCATGATCTGTGCCTGTTAAAAAAAAAATAAATAGATTTACTTTTGTGTGACACAGAAATATGAAGCAAGGTTTTTTCATGGGGAGAAAAATAAAGAAGCATTTGGTACAAAATAGCAGCAAATGCTACGTTAACAAATCCAGAGCTGCTTTTTCTTTCACTCCTAACCTCACCACTGGGACATAAAATAACCTGGCTCCTGATCTCCGCACTCTCCATCACAGAATCTCAGAAAGACGCTCAACTTGCTGAGGCCCAAGATGCCGCTCATGAATATTCTCGGATAATTATGAAAATCCAGATTCTTTTCATAAGCGGTTGAAAATAAGGCATTTTTTGATCCTCCTGAACACTTTCCTCTCACCTCTGTCAACAATTCATTAACATACCAAGTCAGCAAACCAGAAATGACCTTTTTTAAAAACACATATGACCTGCTTGTTCATACACATCTCTAATATTTCACTACCGCTCACTTTTTGATCTCTTCTCTGACTCACGTATCAACACCTGCCCCCTCCTCGTCTTCAGAGATTGTCACGTTACTGTTTAGCTTTGACATTTAGAAACCTCCCCTCTAATTACTCATCTTTCAATTACAATTTGTAGCTTTGTGATAACAGTATCATGAGCATGTTTCTGTAAAATATACAAGTATATCACATCAAAGGCTGCTTTTCAGCTGAATGAATAAATGCATTGAGGCTTCACATTTTTTACTTCTGCTGTTTTCACAGTGTTTGCCCTGATCAAATCAGCTGGGGGAATCAATTGTGTAAGTGGCTCAAGGAATCCTGCACATCATATCTAATTGCATAGGTATTCATAGAATACATACAGTTCCCACTAATATTCTCATATTTTCAGCAGGTACTGAAACATGACTGTACTGTTGGAAAAGGGAAGGCAACCAGGAGGTGTCGGACATGGCTTTGGGCAAGAGAAACAAAACAATCACTCAAATGGCATCATAACTAGCTTTAGAACGATAAATTCTGTGGGACTGGTAATGAACTGGAGAAGTGTTTTGCTCATTTCTGTTTTCTTAAAAAAGCTAAATAATCTGCTTCTTGCAAGTATTCTTTCCACAAAGGTGAATTTGTGTGTATAAAATAATTGAACACTATCCACAGAAAATTTAACTATCCACAGAAAATTAAAAAAGGAAACACCCGTGAAACTGCACAATCAGTAAATATAGATTTTCTTTAGAAACTAAAATATTTTATATTTGATGTTCATCAACCAAATTAACCTCTTCAGTTAAAAAAATATTTATTTAACAGCTCATTGCTCCTGCCTTCACTACATCTCATACTGATTTTATTGTGGTCCATTTGTTCCGCTGTAAACGTTCTACTCTTACTGTCAGTGCTAACTGTCCAAGTGTTTTCAGGATGAGCGATCATCATGAGGACTTCCATCTGAGTTCTCTGTCTCGCCCTCAGAGATGGCCTGCATGGGCGCAGAGTACAGTCTGCTACGCATGCCGTAGCGGCTGCTGTTGGCGGGCGGGGGGATCCTGGAGCGACCCTGCCTGGAGGCAGCAGACGTAGGGAACGACTTCGGGGAGAATCCCTCTGCGTTGGCTTTGGGGTATGGGCTTGACACCTGATCACACCCTGACTGCTGCAGCAGAGGGGAGGCGGGCTCCTCAGACTGTCGAGGGGACTCAGTAAGCAAATCTCCATGGGATTTCGGAGTGATGGGACTTTTGAGGATCTCTGTTGCTGACATGCGGTAACTAGAGTCAGAGCGGCTCCCCTTTTTAAGTAGCAGCAGTTTAAACTCCTCGCTGGAGGTGCTGGACTTTTTTGCATTCCTGTAAATGGGCCCGGGGACCTTCTGCAGGCCAGGTGGGGTCACAGTGGGAGATGATGACACTGGTGGGGAGCTCACAGTGCTGGTGGGTAAGGTGTTCACAGATGCTGCACTGAGACGATTTCTTGTAGCCAGCTCAGTGGAATCCTTCCTCCCCAACACCTTCCTTTTGGACCTGAGAATGAAACATCCAGTCAAGTAAAGAAGTGAAAACTGGTTGCATTTAATGAGTCATCACATAATGTGTTACAACTCAAAACCATCACCTGTGTATCATGGCAAACAGGTCCTCAGTGGTTCTTGACTTGGTGGGCGACAGAAACACACTGTCGTCCTCTGGCCTCGACTCATCACTCAGTGGGAACACAGAGTTGTCACTGGGTGTGTTGTCTGTAACACAAATCACTTTTCATTAGACTGTGAATGAACTGATTTTTAAAAATATATAAAATGATGAAAAAATGGCCATCAGAAGTTCAAAGTTCCATCCTAACCCTATATTAAATAATAAATCTCCACAATGAAATGATTTAAAATTCCTGTAAAATGAATGGATTTCACAAAAGACAGAAATACCTTTACTGACGTAATCCTCTGTCTCTGCTGTGGACTCCTCTTTGCTGCATGGCGAGGCACTGTCAGCTAAAACACTCACCAATTCATATTCCACCTCTTTGCTGCCTTCACTACTGACTGGACTGGCTTGGAACAGTTCTGATTGACCACATACAGCAGCCACTTCATCCAGACTCCGGTTCAGTTTTAACTGATCAACATCATCACATGGTTTCAGTTTTTCTGGGGCTGAAGTCTCGGACTCCAAGTCTCCAGAGTTGATGGATGTTTCTACTGATTCCGTGCACACCTCTGCTTCTGTGTAATCTTCCGATGGCTCAGATGCTTCTTTCAGACTCTCTGAAAGAGCTGAATCCTCTCTGTCCTGCTGGACTGTTGTCTCACTTGGACATGCTACATCCCCATACACATCTGCAAGCTCTTCATTTGAGGTAAACACTGATTCACATGACTGCTTTGGGGATGTGTGTATTGAGGTGGACAAAAGGGGGCTACTGAGCTCTGAGGATTTACAACTAGACAATGTGCTTGTTAAGTTCACAGTGGGACATTTGAACCTGGAGGCTGGATCTGTAACCATTTTGTCATCATGACTTCCTAAGTTTTCCCTATTGATGGATCTGAGTTGCACTGAGTGCAGCACCATGGGTGTGATGGACATTGAATGGGCATTATACACGTCTGCTTTAGGTGGCGCTACAGGTTTGGTTTTGTGTTTATGTTGGTGAAGGATATGCATTTGAGTCCGGTAAGCTGAAGTCTTGTTGCCAGAGCTATGAAGGGCACTTAGATCGAGATGGGAGGGAGGGATTATTGGCAGTTCTAGGTCTTTCTTTGAGGAGGCTCCCTCTCTGCAAGACAATGACTGCAGTGACAGTGATGAAAGAGATGATTTCCTCTCTGGAACTTTGGGCTTCCTCTTGCCACTGGATGGTGACAGCGGCCCGGGGAAGAAGGCAGAGGGAAATGATGAGGTTGGGGTTTCGGATTGACTGGAGTAGCCGCTAGATGGACTTGCCAGGCCTGCCAGCTTTTCGGGCGATGTCAGCTTGTACTCTCCCTCAACTGATGGAAGTGAGGGTGTGGTGGCTCTGGAACCAGATTGGGATGTCTGGGATTCAGAGCTTTCCTGCGACTTGATGCATTCAATCACAGTTGTGCCTGTTGCTGTGCTGGAGTTTGATAATGATCTGTAAGGATCGTTGGATTTTAAATCATTCAAGAGCCAAAGATCTGCATAGTCAGATTGCACAACACCTTCGTCTTTAAATGAATGTGCATCTGTGGAGCTAAACACACCAAGGTCAGGTAGATCAGCTGAGCCCTCAACCCCCCACACCTGAAGAGGCTCTCTGGCTAGTGAAGAGTTTTCTATATGACCTGATGAGCCTGATAAACCCAGCTGCAGTTTCTTGTCCTTGGAAGACAGTGGGAGCTGTTGCCCACATGTTATCTTTGGTTCTTTATTATTAGGGATACTTCCCTCACTGCATATTTTTCTCAAAGATGAACTCCTTTTAGGTGGAGACGGCTTCACTTTTTTTTTCCTTAAAGATAGACAGTGTCTCCCTAGGGTCATGTGACCGGTTATGTCAGAGAGGCCACAGTCACAGCCAGAAGCTGCATTGTTGCTATAAGTGAAGCTTTTGCTGCCTTTAAGACCACAGTCAAAATGCATGGAGGTGTAGTAACCTTCAGTGTCAACAGAGTAGTGTGAGACGGTGTCGGCTTTCTCAGACATCGGCTTGTCAGAGAAGCTGCTCTCGCATGTTGCCATGCTGGTGAAGCTGGGGCAGCCAAGGCTACTCTCAGCCTCTCGGTTCGGCTCAGGGCTGAAGTCCTGTGGGCATGGAGTGTCCTGGTGACTATAACTCCATTCACTCTCAACAGGGGTGCTGACTCCGACCTCCTCTAATATGTCCATAGCTGTGGAGGAGAAGGAGCCTGCTCGCTGTGTCCTGAGGCCCTGGTAGTGGTCCAGGAGGAAGCTGGTCTGGTCGTCATTGGTGTGCGTGGTGGCATTCAGAGACAGCTCAGAGTCACAGTGGGAGGAGCCGGTCAGAGGCGGAGAGGCTGCTGGGGGTATTGTCTCTGAGGTCTGTGATGGGCAGGTGGAGCTGCTCCCACTCCAGTTCCCACTAGATGACTGGTGGTCATCCTTGTGGTCCATCTGGCCTCCCAACACCCCCGCAGCAGACACAGAATGAACAGGACTACTAAATGTGTCTGAACTCGATGAGATCTCACAACTCCCCATGTCAGCTTTCCTGGGCAGCTGAGATCGGGTCCTCTCCATCCAGCTGCGTTCGGGACTCTCTGAGAGCTGCTTGTATTTGAGGCTGCCGAGCTGGCGACCAGGCATGACCTGATCATCTGTGCTCTCTTCTTCATCCTTCAGAATTAATTCCCCAGGTCTAGACAAGAAATCCTCAGTGTCAAATGGGGAAAGCTCATCCTCATCATCACTGTCATGATGGCCATTGTCTATCAAATGGCTCCCGTCTCTGGGTAGACTCCGGGAACGCAGGCGTGTGCTCACTGAGGCAGTAAACATAGCGTCAGCGCCGTCTGTCAGACAAGAAATGTTGCCTGCTGAGTGCGAGAGGGACAGTGAAGTTCCTTGGCCTCTCTGGGCCCTGATTCGCCTTCGAGATGGTGCTCCTGAGATCAAAAAGTCTTCTGTTTGGCAACCTGAGTCTCTGGTGTTGAGATGACCAGCCAACTCCTCATTAGAGGGAGTGTCATCTGGACTGACATGGACTATTACGGTCCGCTCTCTGGAACCAGGAGAGTCATCAGAGTCTGGGGAACAAGGGAACACAAGAATTATAATTGCAACAACATTGTATGTTATTCGGTGTCAGATGAGTCTGTTTGGTTCTGAGAAGTATTTCAATGTCTTTGCCACAATAACCTCATTCACAGGAAGTTGTAATGTGTATGTTTTGATCATTCTCGTCTCTTTTCACCATCACCATATTACTGTTCTATTGCTCACTACACAAACAACACCCATGCTACCAACTACATATTGACAAATTTGGAGGAAGTTTTGGACTAGGCATTAGGCAGGCCTGCTCCGTTCTTTGTGGCAATAGCTTTAGTTCGGTTTTAATCATTTTAATGCCACTCTCTGCAAAAGCATTGATGCTGCATCCTGGGCTTAGCACCATTCAAAAATAACTGTGATTGGAGAAGTTCCTAGATTTTAAAACGACAATGGATTCAGCCCAATCTACTGTAGCACCAAAACTAGAGACAGGAAGACTTGTACCGTTATAAAACGCTTTTTTATTTGCATTTGTACAAAGAAAAACTTAATTGATGGCTTTGATCGATGCTTTTCTTATACAAAACACTGATGTACTATTAGTTCTAGTGCCAATGTCTGAATAGCTGTAATTCTCAATATATATTAAAACCCTTAACATTATTGTACCCACATAAGTATCTCTATTTTATTGATGTAAGTTTACTCATTAAGTTGACAACGATCAATTATATTTTGGCCATTTTAAATATCAGGATAAGGTCATGAAAAATTCTCAAAATTCCAATATATAAGCAAAAGTCAAACTTTTGAAAATCAAATCTTAGTTGAAATTCATCTAATTTGATTCCAATTCCACCTGAACATTGTCAATATATACTGCTACAAAACGCAAAGTTCCAGGTACATCATTTTCTAAATAGCACCATATTTCAAATTTTCATATACAAATATACACATGCAGTATATGCAAATTTAAACTGAGGTATGTTTGGACAATCAAGTGCTAAATGCAAAAAAACATCTCGAGTATATTTACATACTCATGCTAATGTCCATCTCCAGGTTTGGTTCATTTTTTGTTGCACTACATCTTTCTAAAAGATTGAGTTTTAAAAGGACTCATTTCTGAAAGGTAAAACCAAATTGTCAGGAAGTGTGATCTTTTACATACCTAGGTCTTGCTGCACCTGTCTGGGAATGCCGGCGACAGTCCTCCGTCTCCTCAGCTTCCTCCTCCTCTGAAGCACAGAGTGCGAATGAACGAGTGAGCAGCGCACACTAGCATCTCTGTCAAAGCCAACCCCTGCAACAGAGACAGGACATCTGAGGAATCTTTGTTTAGCACCAACTACAGTGGTTCCTTCTATATGTCTCTTCAGGCTGTCTCGTAAAAAGAGAAAAAACTCACACCACTTGGCCAAACAAAATTAGATATTGTACAAAAATAGCACACGGGAGAGGAATCTGATATGACAGAGCAGCTGCCAAAATAAAACCAAAGCAAACTGGGTTTTTGGCTTTGAATTTAGAGATACACAGACTTCTTTTCAAAGTCAAATCTAAGCTGTGACATGAAATCTGTACTAATAAAAAAGCACAAAAGTTATAGCACTTTGGTGTGTTTACTAACCAAAAACAAAATGTTGCCCAAAGGCTTCTGGATTTTTTTGTCTTCTTCCGGCTTGCTCTACCGCCTCTCCATACTTTATGACTATCATGTGATAGCAGGTCAGGCTTTTCGGCACCATAGCAATTGCAAAGATTCGCTTACAATCTGCATTTTTCACCATGATCTGTCTGTGACTCAGCCAGCGTTGGCATACAACTCTTCAGAGAGTCAGTGCGGGATAGAATAAATAACATTAGGCAGGCCTTTTCAACAGTTTGGACACAGCTCATTTGCATTCATGTCACAGCACCTTGCCTCTTTGCAATCACAGGGATAAAGCATCGAAGCATGAGAAAGAAGGTTAACGGGGCACAAAGCATGACTTGCACATTGAAGGTAATTTTATGAAATAACACAAATACATAGATCTTTGTGTGTGCATTTAGTGAAGCTTTTGACAATGATGATGTTTATGGATACCTGCAGAATTCATGTAAACATTTCAAGTTGCACAGTTTCCCTATGTTATAGTACCGCTTAGCTGGAGCAACTTTATTCTCTCATCATATTACTGACAGACTGCATTTTAAACAATAGACGAAAAGAAATGCTTAAGATGAAGCTCAGTATGAAGTCAGTTTTGTTACAACATCATATATTCAGACATAAAATAATGAAAGCTTTTAATTTACCAGTCACATTAATGGGGATGACACATGAAGTGATCACTTGGGAATGGCTTTTCATTCGTTCCTCTGGGGTGGGCAGTGGCAGGGCTTTAGACCAGTTAGTCTGCTTGTCCAGGGTGGAGGGGATGTTAGGGATGGGAAACTTAGAACGGTGACCTAGAGCCACCCCGTCAGTGTCGGGGTCAGAGGGCGCAGCCTGCAATAGATGGATATTTGCATGGTTAGGCGGTTATGGTTAGGTGGACTTATAGGAGAATGATGCAGCAAAGTTACAAAATGGTTTAAGATCCTTGAAATAAGCGTTAATAGGTAATATGGCCTAATAACACACACACACACATATATATATATATAGAGTTATAAAACATGTCTAAGCACACTACCATACAATATAAAGTTATTCAAAAACTTGTATAATAGCATGGGAACAAATTACGTTTACCTACAGATTATGTCTTTACATGGCACTTTTTGTTGTACATTTTATTTACTGCTACCTTAATGCTATTAGCAGATACTGGAAATAAAGTGAGTCCAATGATTTATTCTGGTTCTCTTTCATAGTTCCTTTCTTTCTTTTTAACAGGACGGAGTGATGATAGTTATAAGTGGACAGCTATGGACAATACTAGAACCATATTAAGCCACTGTGCATTTTTTCACCTTATACATGCTCTCTAAAAAGTACATGCTGGTTTGGTTGATAAAATGTGTTTTAAAATTCCCTATAAAATTCCAATATCATAGTGACAAAAACACACAATATTATTATTTACAATGACTTACACAGGCCTTATTACCTATTAACTAATACTTATTTCTCGGTGTAGAGAATTTCACTAAAAAAATCAAAGTTCAAACTCAGCTTCAGAGAGGGGTATGTGATGCTGTATACAGAACAAAGATGAAAGTCAGGGATTACACAGCTTTTGTCACATGTAAGACTTGATCTGTTGAAGCTAGATGTAGAGATTAGTGTCTTATTAATCCGAGGCAGACTGCTTACTGTCTGAGCAGAACTAAATCAATAAACATACCCATCTAGGAGCTGAGTTTTAATACTCAAGTGAGTGCAAAGAATCCATTTACTGATGGAAATTAAAAGCATGCTGAGAGAATAAGGACGGAAGCCACAGGAGACACGTCAAAGAATCCACAGTGCTTCATGCAAAGAGCAGAAGAGATAGCATTTGTAAAGACCTGGAAATATTTCTGCACCTGGAAAAAGGTTAGGAGCACCCTGACATTTTTGAAAAGTGTAAATATATCAAACCAATAAAAGCTGTGCACACACTTTACAGCACAACACCACAGCAAGCCCCTATTCCGCTTTGAAAATATGAGACATCTTCTTTACTCAGCAGTTACCACATAGGATAGCAATGTGACAAACAGTGTAAACAGTCCTCCCTAGTCACAACATGTTAGTTTGGAAACTCTTAAGTCATGCTCTGACAATTTGTGGCACCCCTATGCAAGTCCCCCGCATAATAACCAGTCTCCGGAAATATTTGAGAGGAAATACTTCATGGGAGCATTCCTGTGAACGGCAGCTTCAGTATCAATCACCACACAGTCCTTCCTCTGACGACTGTGGAAAAAATCTTTCCATAGGCCTCTTCAGACATTCAAACTTGGCATATACACTGCAGATCCCCTACAAGATACATCCCCATGATAAATGGATCTAGACTATTAAGCGCTTACCTTGAGACTCCCACAGAGAGGCACATGTGAAACTGGGACTGACTCTCAAGCTGAACTGGTTCCCACCTCCTCAACCGGGCAACCTCCCACCCCCCATTTAAAACCAGCTATTGAGCCTTTGTGCTCTCTGTTCCCAGCAGACCAATGAGACCCTGACAAAACCCCAGCCACAAAAGAAACTGGTTTCCTAGGAAACTTCTCCCAACTAGTAGAAAAAAAAAATCAAAGGGAAGGCATTTACAGCTGATTTGTTTTGAGTAGAGAAAGGGTCAGTTTGAGGAGTAATGAAGGAGACGAGTGGCAGTGGAAAAGAGACGATAGGGGACAGGGAAGAAGAGTGGACAGGATGAGAGAAGAGGAAAGAGGAGGAGGCATTTTTTAAAAAAGGAGTGGCGAGCTGGTGTTTGTGCCTGTTCTTTGCACTGGGCACAATAATACACTACCAGTCAAAAGTATGGACACCCCTTCTTCTCTTCTCTTTCAGTGTTTTTCTTTATTCTTAAAATGATATACATGTATTAACATTCAAGAAGCGCAACATGTGAAAGAACATGCATGGAATGATATAGTAAACAAAAAGGTGTTAAACAACACAGAACATCTTTTATATTATAGAAAGTCCAAAGTAGCCACATATACAGCTTTGTATTCTTACATCAGATTCACAAGGGAGTCACCTGGAATGGAATTCAAATTAGAGGTGTGTTTATATGTGCCATTTCCTGCCTGCTGAATGTGTTTTAGACCATCAGTTCAATTAAATTTTCAATTCAATCTTTATTTGTATAGCGCCAATCATAATCGGCGATTATCTCTAGGCGCTTCACAATTCGAGGCCGAA
>JAQQAE010001100.1:0-27342 GCA_029823295.1 Pseudamia nigra
GGATGCATACTGCAACTGCAGCCACTACTGTCACTTCTGTTGTAGCGCAGCGCCATCTAGTGGATGCATAACACAACTGAAGCCACTACTGTCACTTCTGTTGTAGCGCACCGCCATCTGGTGGATGCATAACACAACTGCGCTTATAATCCGGTGCGCCTTATGTATGGAAAAAATTTAAAATGTGTCATTTTTGTAGGGTGCGCCTTATAATCCGGTGAGCCTCATAGTGCGGAAAATACGGTACTGACAATTTAAAATGCAGACATTACCGGTAACAACCATACCTGCCATCAGCTTAACACCGAACATATCGCTGCCATCACTTACCCGGCGAGGCGAGCCGTGAGCTCTCGCTTCTGGCGTCAAGCGTGCGGCCGCCCAGCCGAGCGCTTGAAGCGCGTTCCCCAAACAAATGCATACTGTCCTCCAGAGCGACTAATACACGTTTTTTTCTTCTTCATTATGCATTTTTTGGCTCATGCGACTAACATTCCGGAGCGACATATCACCCGGAAAATACGGTAAGCAGATGGGGTAACATTCTGGAAAAGAATGTCAGTCTGTCTATAAGTCAAAATTCATTACATTTACATGACTATATTTTCTAACTATTTGAAGTCAGACTGACTTAAAGCTTGGCAAATAAGTTGTTATAATTGAGGCTGTTCATCCAATTGTAGTGAGTGGTCACATCTTTAAAAGTATTGTTCTTTCACGGGAGGATTAATAAAAGATACCTGAAACTAACTAAAAAACTTCCTGAAAATCAACCAGTTAGAAAAGAAGTGTAGTGAGTCATTACACTGTAGAATTAGCAGGTTGGTTATAACTAAAAAAAAATAAATAAATAAAAAAAATAAATAAAAATGCACCAACTTATCTCTTGGTCATTTCAGAATCTCCCATGCCCTGCTGATAGGGGCACTGTCATCCTGGAAACCCTGACTGCCATTAGGTTTTTCCTTTAAATTTGTCACCTATCTATGTATTTATTTACTTTATTAAACCAGGTGAGTCCATTGTGAACCAGGTCTCATTTGCCATGACGACCTGGCAAAGAGGCAGCATTTGTATGCATGTATTTAACTCGTCTTACACTGCAGAGGGGTGAGCAATTTCAGCGGGTTTAGACGTCATATCTGTGGTCCCCTCCACTTCATTCTGGACCTCCACTGATATATTACCTAGAATTTGAACACAAAATAATTACTCAAATTACTTTCATCACATTTTGACATTGCAGATTCACATAACTTAGTAGTAGCATCTCCATGATCTTGTGTGCCTGTAGGAGGTACAACAGAGGCTCTTTTCCCTGCTCACTTAGTGTGGTTGGCAAGGCCATATTTGGGAAAGTTAAAAAAAAAAAAAAAATCTGCAAACCGGTCCTGTCCAGTTACAACCACTCACTGCTGTACACCCACTTTTCTAAATCTGCAGGCATAAATGGGAATCAGGGCTCAAACTGTAGAGACTGACTGTGCACAAAAAGTTTGATACAGCCCCCAGTGAGAGTAAATACAGAATGGAACAGTCTCTGCGTCATAGCCCCCCCACTCATAATACATCCCAGCTCTTCAGCTAAGAAGTAAAGCACAGATCACTGAAGTCCTGGAGACCTCCTGCCAGCAACCAAATAAACATCTGGCTCTGTCAGTAGTTATACACATTCACACTTAGGTTCTGCATATGTTCACATTTTAGAGATAAAAAAAGTGACCCACTTTTAGAACAACTTTATCTAAACAGTATGTGTGAGGGCTGGCAGCCCAGCAGTTGCACACAAAGAAGAGACAACGTCTGCAGTAAAGCAAGAGTAGGAGAAGAATGACACATAATTTTAAAGAATTTGAATATTAGCAGCTTCCCATTATAATTATTCTGCATATATATACACATTTGTGCCACAATTAGGGTTGGGCAATATGGAAAAAATACATTGTGACATATTTAGTCAGTACTGCGATGTACAATGTATGGTTTTTAAGTGAGTAAAACTTTCTTTTATAGCTGAAGCCATACATAGAACATTTTTTTAGAATATTTACCTTGGGTAAATTTTTTAGGATCGGTCAGAAATAGCACAAGGACCAACTGATGAGATGCTGGGAGTGATCTGGATGCAGAAGATTTTTAAAGATCTATCTAGTTTTTGTGAAGAAGATTTTACGTAACGTTTGTCCTTGTAACGCCACAAATAACAGCCAGAAAATCTAGCAAAAAACATAGGATAACGCCATAATAGATAAATGTTTGATCCAGATATGGGCAATATTACAGATATAGTGATCCAGAATGCTTGTACTTACAGGACTTGAGGAAAAAACAGTTACTGTAAGCTAGCAAATAAAGCTACAGACATGCAACTGACACCAAATTGTGGTGGAAAGTCTGCTGATTCAGCAACTTTCCCACGGCTTTGATGTCTCTTTATAGAGTATTAACACTTATGGAGCTAGATTGAGAACAAAGCCTCTATTACCAAATATTATTTTTCATGAATAACTATTGGACTAATGATGATATGCATGTGATTCCAAATGCCAATGGAAGGTTTTCATGGGCAAAGAATCCAACAATGAGGGTCAAAAAAGAATATTATTACTTTTGGTGCAATAACATTATGGGAAAACAGCATAGGTTCATATGATAATGGTAGGTTTTCACTGTAAAGAGAAACTGAGCTGCCTTGGTGGAGGTGTGCACTATGTGCTTTCTAGTTATCGTAAAGGCTGAAGTATATTAATGAATGTATGTCCTAGTATGACAAACACAGACTTGCAGTATGTGAAATAAGAGTGTTTTAATACCCCTGCGAACCACTACAAGTTAAAAATATAATCCAAATTAAGCCACGTTTAAATTACGCAATGTCCAGTGGTCTTAAAACACATGTGACTGTTCAGTGTCAGCTGAAAAAGTTGATATACAATGGTAACTGGAGGGCACTCCACCAAGGTTGTTTATTCATCCAGCACCCTCTTTGTAATATACAAGGATTTTTATCTTTGCCAATTATGCTGGTTTGTTTGTTAGTAGGATTATGCAATAACTACTAGATAGATTTTGATTACATTTTCAATAGAGGTGGCCCTTAAGCTACAGGTGAAGCCATTAGATTTTTAGCCTATTAATATAAATAATATTAGCAAAAATCTCAAAAAAGGCTGTATCTTGCAGTCCCACCAAATGGGGCGAACATAGAAACTGAGTTATGTGTAAATTGTTCTTCATCTGGAAAATTAGTGGCCACTCAAAGAGAACAAAGTAAACATTTGAGAGGGCCTCAATTTTCTAACAGAGGGAGGTAGAAAAGCAATGCTACTTTTAAGTTAACATCACCTCAGACCTGAACACTGCTACAAAGGGTGAATAAGAAAGTCAAGAAAAACGGAATGGACAGTGCCACCTCCTCAGTGTTTAAGGGTGTGTCATTTGCTGTGGTGCAACAAAACATTCTTAGAAGACAATGTGCACAATTACAAGAGCAATTAATGAAAATAAGAAGGTGAAGTGGAATGAAAAAGGTACAGAATACACAAGATACCTCCAGTTTCTGCTCCACCCTTCAGCTCTGGCTTCCCACCCAGTACATTAGCAGCAATGTTGTTTACCATGTTTAGGATGGCATCTAAAGGAAGACAAACACAGACAAACTATTGTTTTGGACCACACAAGATGAGAAATGCAACTGCTGGCGACGAAAAAAACCACAGGCTTAGACCTCAGTCATTTTCCTTATTCTGGACTGCAGCAACATTACTTCCTCTAACGTACTTCAGTTTCAATCTTTTACTTCATAAAACCATATAGTCTCTTGTTTGAATCTGTCTACCACGGAAAAACCCAATTGTTCCTCTGGTTTTTCATGATTTATATGTACTGCGTGTGTGTGTGTGTGGGTGGGTGTGGTGCAAATGCCCTCCCTTTACCAAATTAGGAGACATGGGGGCATCAGTATGTGTGGATGGCTGTGTGTGGTTACAAAAAAAAAAAAAAAACAGAAGCATAAGCAGCAATATTTCTGCAATCCTGATCTCAGACTATGTCTGTAAATATGTAAAATGCCAAGTAGGTCAAAGATTCTAGAAACGCATTCCACAGTGCCTCATAGGCAATAAATCTATACTTTACTGAGACATTCAAAGTAAATGGTTAGACTATCAACACATTCTGCTATAGGAGGGTAAGTATTCACAACCTGCTCTTATAAGAAGGTTTGCTACATCTTTCAGTAATGTCATCATAATTATCCTCGAGTTCATAAACAGCGCTCTGAAAAGTCATATCAGATGATATGAGTATTTGTACAGTCTGTGGTCTGTGTGTTACATACTAGTTGCTGAGCCCAGGAGGTTTTTCGAGGCCTTGTCCTCTGATGGTTGGTAACCAGGAGGATAGTCTAAAGAAAGAGATACACAAGTTACATTTAACAGAATTAAAAACTGTGAATTAGACATTCGTGTGAAAAATGACCAACTTTTCTGAATTGTACTATTTACAGTAGGATCAGAATAGAGGAATCAATAAAGAAATTGGATGGTAAACTGCTCTGCTAGTATTGAGAGTCAACTCTAGCCTCAAGCAGATTGTAACCTGAATCCCAATGATCTTTTACAGTAGAGAGTTGTGCAGCACATGCATTGTCTTGCAAGGGAAGGCACCATATTACAAACATTAATCTTCATTAAGCTGAGTAAAAACACAGTGTTTGCTAGAAACGATGACAAGCACATGTCCATTAACAAAGCCTGACTGAAGACCCATACAGTTGCTCTTACCATAGTCTTCATCCAAATACTCCAGTCTCTCTGAAGGGTATTGGGAGTCTGCTATTTCCTCATATTCCTCCACCATGCTGGTACCAAACACCCTACACACAAAAGCACACACACTGTGTTACTGTGGTGATAAGAACACTGTGTTACAAGTGTTACTGCCACACAACTGAGGTAGCAGGGGGTTTTTTTTCTAGAAGACAGCTCTTAGATTACACTTTAGAAAACTCCAAAGAACAAAGTGACCTTTAGCAATCATTAACTGTGAAGGTTGTGTTTTTTTTCAATCACTAAATATAAAGGAACAGAAAAAACACACACACACATTTCTCTCCTCATCTCAGAGTTGAGCTATAGCCTTCACTGTACACAAGGAATGTAGAAAATGTACTCATTCAAGGTACATAAATACACAATCAGCATGCATTTTGTACTTTTGTAAAAATCAAGTATAAGCCAAGTATTGTGCATCTGATTACAAACATTAACAGAAAGAGTACAAAGCACTTCAGCCCTGCAAAAAGAATAAAATACAATATTAATTAACTGACATTTCTATCATGATTTATGTGGTTCAGCATAAAAGGTGTTTTAAACATGGTTGTAAGGCCACGTTAGGTTCTTCTTCAAAAAAATCTGGTCTTAAAAGACTAATAGAGATGAGCAGTGTTGTACCTGATAAGACTGAGAGGACAGAAGTGTTCTGATCCAAAATGGGAGAGGAGTTCAACCTGTAAGGAAAATTGACAAATTGTTGACATAAAAATATTCACAACTTCTAAATGGTACCACTCCCAAAAATGTATGTATGCCCAATCAATAACCCCATTATCCACCATACATGACCATATATTTTTTAAAGTACTCACAGTATAATCTGTGTACAGGTTCTATTGATTAAGATCTTTTACATGCATTAAAAAGATGTCAGCAGTGCTTTGCCAAAGATAACCCATTACAAGTGAGTGACTATTAGAGGAGTGCATTTTAGAGCACATCGTAACCTCTGACAGAGAGAGAAGAGTGCTAACCTTTATGTACTTGATGAACATCTGATGCGAGACAGGAAAAGGACAGGAGGAGAGAGAAACAAGATAAAGAAATCAGTACAGCCTGACTGAAGCTACAAGCAAGTCAAGAATGTGCTTACAGTTTGGTGCTTTCAAAAGACAGTAACAGTGATATTGTATCTGGCAAATTATTGTTGACAAGCAAGATACTGGAAAGGTATATCTAATGAGAAGTCAGAAATAAATGTAGACAACACAAAGGTGAGGACAGATGTACAGGATTAGGACAGACGGATAAATGTCAGAACAACAAGAGAAAACTACTGAGAACATAGCGGAAAATAATTTTAGAATCCTCAAACAATTAAGACAGAGCCACTTTCTGTATCAAAGCACAGCTATTTTGTAACAGAGCACATAAATCTCAGTAAATACCCACACATCCACCATTAATCACATAAAAAGGATAATCAGCAGCATACTGATCAGCTGTTTAATAAGTCTAAACAGTACATATTTAGTGAGCAACACTCAAAATGTGAAGCAAGAGGCAGTTTAGAAAAGCGTACACAACTTCACCAAAACCTTCAATAACTGATGCCTTTAAAAACACTACAAAACAACAGATACAAATGTTTTGGTTAGACTGGAGAATTATTTAAGGAGAGCTGCCAGTGATTTAATCTGAGAGCAGACAAACATGTCCTCCCATTTTATGATATAATTGCCTTTCAACAACAGCCTTGCCCACATTAAAACAGACCTGGAATGACTTGTTTCTGGACATGTGACACAAACCATAAACCCATGGTTTGTAAGACTTATTCAGAAAAACACATTTGTACAGTCATTCAGTCAGACATATTATGTCAAAGGAGTGGTTCAAGGCAGCACTACGGCAATACTAAGTAACCATGAAGTCATAAGACTGTCCCCTGACCTAAATACAACTGTACCCATATGTATGAATGTGCCCAAGTACGTGGAGTGTGACAGATTAATTAAAATGAATAACATATTTGTTTATTCAATATTTCTTGTAAGGAGTCATAAGCAAGAACAGATAGTACCTTTACATATTTAGCATAAAGCTGCTCATCCAATGGGAAACTCTGCACTATACGCTCATCACGGGCATGGAAAGTACCAAGCTTCACCCATTTGTTGGTAGGATACCTGCAGGCAGAGAAAAAAGAAAAGACATTTGTACCTCAAGGCCATAGCAAATGTCAAATTCCATGTTCTCAAAGGTTGCCTGATTTGGTGCCAACTGCAAACACTGCTGCACTCCGCGTCCTTTCATGATGGAGGGTGGAATTTATAAGTTGTCTTTGAAGACAGCACTAGAAATAAAATGTGATGGTGACATCTATATTAAAGATGACCAACACTAAAGTTAGAGCTGATAATACAGGAGAAAGAAGATGAGGAACAGATGAGGGACTGTTTTATGCTTTAAAAGAACATGTGCCAGCTCACTTTTAGGGATCGTTATAAGACATCAATACAAATGAAAGGTTAGAAAAAGAAACTAGCAATCATGTATTTAAGACTAGAAATTTTAACACACTGTTTTGACTCTTTGTATATGAAACTACATCTGTAGTAAAAAAAAAAATTCTGTTCATGTGTAGCCAATATTATACAGTGATCCCCCGTCTTAGAGCGCATCGATATACGACTTTGTTGTGTTACGAGGAAGACATCAGGCAAAATTTTGCACCGTCTCATGAGCAAAAACTCATGTTACGACTAAAATAGTTCCCGAGACTGCGCGCTCTTGCTCGGCTGCTTCGGCTTCTTTCGGCGCAGTGCCACTGGAAATTGTGGGGGCACACTAGCGCAGTACAGCTCATGTGGCGGAAGATAGAAGAACAGAACACAACATAAAACACAGAAAAATTAACAGAAATGGCTCAACTTTTTGAGGAGAGGCTGTGCCATAGACTGTATATATTAGTGTCATCTTGAAGACAAAAAAAGAATGCAACCATATCTGTACGAATGGCGGGGGTGCCAGCAGAGCGGAGGTGTCAAACCAAATTTCCAGTCCAGTCGACAGAAGGAAAACCACATGCTTTGGAGGGGAAGCTAACTAACTGCTAGCCTTCGGACACGCTAAAACTTCACCAAGCAGTGGTAAACAAAATCACATTACAATGTTGTTAATGTAAACACTTAACCACAACTGAAGTTGAGTGTATCCCAGGTAAAACTATGTCCATATTGAATAAATGGAAGGTATGAAAGTCCGACTCCACTGGAAGACTTGTTACAAGAGCAACATGTAATCGCACGGCAGTGATATGTTGGATTATTTGCTGTAATATGATGTCGATGCAGATGAAACCTAAGTGACCAACTTGGCAAAAGAATATGGCCAAAGAGTTTAAGCTTCCTCAACAACAGACTTCACTTCCTCAACAAGTGTTTAATAGTGAAGAGACAGGGTTCTTCTGGAAGAAAATCCCACAGGGGACATTAATCACTGCCGAGGAGAAGAAACTGCTGTGTATTCCATGTACGTCCTCCACCACCATCATGCCTCCTTTGCCTGCAGCCGTCTCTGTCTCCAAGGTAATGTAATTATAAATCATTTTAGAACTAATTTCATGCATTCCTTTTCACATAATTAACATAAATTCCTTTTCAAATAATAACAATGAATAAATGTGCACGTACGGGTATGTTTACATACTGTATATGGGAGTTTTCATGGGACTTGGAACGGATTAATTGGTTTTACATGTATTCCTATGGGAAAACCAGTCCCGTCTCACGAGTGTGACACCGGAACGGATTAAACCCGTAAGACGGGGTACCCCTCTATTAATAAGGAACATATGTCTCTATAAATGAACTTGATCACAAATATAGATTCCTGTGTAAGGTGAAAAAGTTAAAACATGTAAGATAAGACCCCTTTCATCCAATTAGGTGACATGGGCATTTAAGGTAAGGCTCTGTGTAAAGGACATGTCAATAACATGCTTCTGTTAATGATTAACATGTGATATTGCACTGCAGAATAAAATATGGTAAGAGGGCTTTAGTAGAACATTATGTAAAGACCCAATGGTGCACTACTCACTGAAAACACATTATTGCAGAAATTTTATTTAATTTATCGTGTCTTATGAGTTAACATGGGTAAACAAAATAGAATGCATGCAGTACCTGTCATTGATGGAAACTAAAAAGTCTTTAGGAGTAGATGAAAACAGCTCGAAGTTAGCAATATCCAGCTGCTTGACTTGAATTGGCTCACAGAGCTCAATCACAAACCTAGAACCACAAAAAAGTACAAAATTACATCTTATATTCATCCTTTCTGATCAGGCACAATCACTTAGAAAATGTCCCAAACTGAGTACTCACCATATTTTGGTGCTGCAAGGATTTAGCATGTAAAGGTCCATATTCTCCTTGAGAATAGCTGAAGTGCTCTGGAGAGAAGAAGAAGAAAGTAAGCAAGTTAGAATCAGCCATTGTCATCCCTGCAGCTTATTTTTTTAACCTTACATAACTGAACAATCATCCATGTCTGTCAAAAACTATTGGTGACGTCCAAGCACTAATCTATGTGAGTTTGTGTGTTGACGACATGAGATAGAGCTCATGTGTGTCTAACCTTGGCCTCATTGTTGGCAGAAAGAATCTTGGCACCACATTCCACAGAGGCGTAGTTATTCTTGAAGTTTTTCTGGACCTTTTTCACTGGATGTGGGCTGCCAATGGTTGAGGTATGGAGAGACTGACCTGAAAGAGTTAGTGTAACAGGGGCACATTAGAGGTGCTGGAAAAAGAGAAAGCTGCCTGGAAGCAAAAAGAAGTAATGTTATGCAACACACATATAGACAAGCTCTATGGTCCACGGCAACTGGCATATGGAGAGAAGATAGATAGATAGATAGAATAGATGAAGAGATACTTTATTGATCCCAGAGGGAAATTCACAAGAGGAGAGAGCAGCAGAGAGTGGGCAGAGATAGGCACAAAGCAAAAGAAGCAAAAAAGGAAATGTTCACAAAAATGCTAGAAACTAAATGAGAGGAGATGGACTCTTATTTACAATGAGGATGCTATAAATTACACCATGGCCTCTCCCATAAACTGAGATAAATGTGGTGAGCGCTGTGTTTAATTTATGCAGGTTTGTCGAGCCGCAAAGGCACGATCTGAATTTAAAGCAGAGACCCCTGGAACAACAACTGGTAGTGATGCATCTCTTTTTCCCCCATTTGTGCAGGCATTTCAATGTGCGTTTTGAGTGGGCTTACTTTTCTCCTTCTCAACTTCCATGACTTGTTTCTTCCACTCGTCAAAGGTTGGGATATCCTCTTTGCTGGGCACAGAGGGATCAGTCTCCTTGGTGATACTGGCCTCCCCTGCCTGCAACACAAACAGTGGGACACTATCAATAATCGGCCACAGTACGCTTATGGAAGGACAAGAATCATATAAAATATTCCTGAATGAAACAACACTGATATAGCAAGAGAAAATTAGACAGTATGGAACACATCAAATAATAAATAGTTGCATTTTTAAAATGTACTTTTTGATGGTATGAACACAACATATTTCATGCTTTGTCTGGTTGCTGTCATTTTATTCAAAAATATACAGCCATTCCTCTTTTTCAACCATATTAGTGATACAGAAATACAGCATTCTACATACAGCATCTCTCCTCCTGACAGTCTGAACTCCCCCTCACATGCCCCTTATGAGCCAAAGCATATTTTGAATAAATTGTTCACATCATTTGATTACAATCGCATTGTTTTACAATAAACAAATTCAAGTTGTTTGTAGTCCTTAATCGCCACTGTCTGAACTATATCTATTCATGTAGTAGACCTGAGTTTTATAAAAGGCTGTTCATTTTATAACAAAATGACACTGACTGAATAAAACATGAAACATGTTGTGTTGTACAATGAAATACAAGTCCAAGTAAAAATTGAAAACACCCCTTTATTTTTTATTTGCCAATATTCCATAATGTCTTTACTTTTTCTGATATGGGTTCTATTAGTACCATAATAATAAAAAAGACTGCCACCCACAGTTCAGGGTAGTCAGCTAGCTGCTGGCGACTAATGCATTGACATGTACTGGGCTGTAAGTAATATTTTGATGTATTACATAAGCACCCTTTTGGACCTCACTTTGAGAATCTGATCCGAAAAATCCACCAACCCAGACAGCCTCCTATGCAAAAAAAACACTCCACATCTCAACAACAGTCGTTGCCTGCCTCACACAGATTACACATTTAATCCAAGCACCAAAAATAACGGAATACTGTATAAACATAATGTACACGACCCTCTGAAAATATCTGCATGTTTCTGCATGCAATCTTCATTCATTGCCCTTCAACTCTTCAATCACATTTTACTAGCTAATCCACAGGATTTCTTAAGCCCTTTGGGTTAGATTTTAACACCCTCTGAAACATCTGGATATATAACAAAAAGCAGAAATCTGAGTTATTCAACAGCCTACTTCTCAGCTCTTATAACATAACTGGCTACCACTCTCTCTTCTGTTTGAGAAGTCAGACAACCTGCTTTTTGCGTGTCCAGTGTCCCGGTGTTTAAAAAAAGTTTGGTTTAATACATATTCAAATTAACATAATGTTACTCAAACAATATTTTCTTAGCTGTGCACAAATTTAGATTTCCATAATACTTTAGGATCAACTTGGTTGGACCTGGTATAACCCCACACATGAAACATAACATCAAATGATGTGACTCCTATGCCTCATCACTAAACTCTTGTTTAACCATTACAGACTTTTACGTTGAGTTGATTTATTTTTTCCAACATAATTTCTCCAGAACTAAAAATGTCCATTTAGAAATTCCACAGATTTTTCAAATTATTTACCACCCACAAATGCTGCATATAGAAAATCTTCTTCTCCTTTCGGCTGCTCCCCTCAGGCGTCGCCACAGCAAAATACCAATGATTCACATGTTTGATCTGGCATAGGTTTTTTACGTCGGATCACTTCCTGACACAACCCTCACAACAAGGGACAAATTCCTGCATATAGAAAGTCATATGGAATATTTTAATACTGACAAACAGGAAAATCATGTTCAGAACAAAATAAGATGGATGATAATGCTTTGTTTACTATAGAGAAGGAAAAAAATCCCAGAAGCTGTTTTTCAATCTCCCGTCCATGTTTGTGTTAGATTTTCCATTTTGCAGCACTGTCTCTACATCATAGAAGATACTGCTTAACATTGCACTGGGACTTTGTCAATTATAAGAAAGTGTTGGAGAAAGTTTTTTTTTCTGCTGAATGTAAAATATAGTAATACACGTAAGATGCTGACCTTCTTTTCTTGGCGGTGGGAGGTGTTGCCCTCCCGGTCCGAATCAGACAGCTCATTCTGTGGCTTCTGCTGCTGCTCCTCATTCACATGGCCTGAAGATGACTGGACCTCTGCTTTGGTCCCAGTTGTTTGGCTCTGGTCTGACCGCTGGTCCTCTATGCCAGCTTCATCCACACTATAGCACAGACATCGGATGGAGGAAGAAGTTGGAAATGGAGAGGGAAGGAATAGGAATAAAGAAGCATGGAGAACACAAATAAGTGCATTGTAATTTCTGACCAACAACATTAACCATTATTCAACTCATTAGGAGTCCTTGTTTGTGAGCAGGCAAATGGTTGAAAAAGGAAAACAACAAAAAAAAAAAAAAAAAAAAAGAGAAATAAGTGAAGAGCAAGGCCAGCGAACGATGGTTGCACACAGCAGAGAGGTGTAGCTCTTACATTCATTTACCTGTCCGTGTGCTTTGATTGGCTTCTTGGGCTTAGAAACTCACCTGAGGACAGGTCTGCCAAAAGGGGAGTTTTCACAGGTTGCCAGTTCGGGGGGAATGACCCCGCACTGTGAGTGCTCAGCAAAGACAAAGCTGTCTACTGGGAGTTCATCTCCTTCACTGGCAACCCGCACCGCACTGAGGGAAAGAAAGGACATGGCGTTTACCACACCTCTTTATACTGCGGAGGGGAGAGAGAGAGGGATGGAGAGGAAAGAGGGAAAAGGGAAGGTAAGGAGAGCAGGAAAGAAAAAAAAATCAGGGGGAAGAGAGAGAGCGAGAGAGAAACAGGTGGACAGTAGAGGGAGAGGTTGTTTGCTTGTAGGGGGATAAATGTGAAGGTCCTTAAATGTTTCTGAAATGTCCCAAAAGTATAAAAAGTTTTCAGGAAAGAAGCTGAAAAAAAGTGTCAGTGGCCCGATCTTCATGAAGACACCGCTCACTCAGTCCACTGAGATTGTCTTGGTCAAAGTCCAGTATCCGTGCTGGTGAACTCCCAAATCGATCAGAAGAAAAGTTCACTGTACACGAGCAATTCCAAGTAATGTCAGCAGAATAACCACCAGTTCCATGAAATGTTTGGAAATATCCAGAATGCCAGCACAAGTCTCCTTTGAGGTTCAATATCAGATTGCAGATCAGTCATTTAGGGTGATTACATTAAAAAAAAAAAAAAAAAAAAAAGACACAAAAACGAGCAACAACTGAAGAAAATAAAAGTTAACAAAATGTCATGTGACTAAAATGTAAAACAAGGTGCAATTATGACAATGACAGTACTGGGAAACTGAAAAGAGCTTTGTTGTAAAAAAAAGGGACTGAAATTGGCTTTAACCATTAGAAGACTATTCCTAGTCATTTAGAATTAAATTTTATAGTCTACCAGTCTGTCTTTCTGTGGTTATAGCCAACTTCACCTGCCAGAAAAGCAGGTCCCTATACTGAAGAAGTGAATCTGCGCTTACCTCGGTTGTGCCGGGTTGCCAGTCTGTGAGGTAGGTGTGTTTTCAGCTTCATGTGGCGTTGCAGCTTGGTTTGAGTCCAGGCTGGGATCTGCAGCAAGGGCATCACTGGAGATCTCTCCTGGAGATGCAGCATCTGTGAACGCCTGGTCCTGTGCTAGGACTGGTTCAGGGTTGGGGGATCCTGGAGCCTCCTGGTTGTGGTTCTGATCCTGCCTGTCAGTTTGCACATCTGTATCCTCCTGGAGATCTGGGTGAGGTTCTGGCTCAGGAGTAACAGGTACAGTATCAGACTCTTCGTCAGGCTTCGTCTCCTCCACCTCAGCTTCCTGTCTATTCACAGTCTGGAGAAAGAAAGCAACAACAAAAATTTTTTTAACTTCTTTAGCTAAATAAAATCAAACCTGTTGGGTTTATTTTGTTATTTTACTCAAACTTACATGCAAATAGTAAAATCTGAGAAACAGATCATTTTGCAATGGCCTTTTTTTTCCAGAGCTGCATTTCAGGAATGTTCTTCAGATGGTAAATAGACCTTCATGGTATTTATAAAGGCTTTCCTACCTTTTTGGTACTCAGAACACTTTACAATGTTTCTCATTCATACATACATACAAGTGCACACATTCACACACCAGCAGCATAGCCTCTGGGCGCAGCCTGGGAATCAGAGTTGTGGTTAAGGACATTTGGACATACTGATCGAGCCACAGCTGTCCCTTCTGCCTTTCTAGTTCCACAGTTCCCCACTGCCCAGCAGGGCTGTATGCTGTCAAAAATCTGGTGGTATAATACGAATCACGATACAGGGCTCACAATAATGTATACTGCAATATAGTGCAATGCTGTTAGCGAGACAATACAGTGTGATTTTGTTCTTAAGAATTTCATTTTGGGAAAACATACCAGTGTATGGACAAAATTTGAGTAAATGTGTAATGTTGTAAGAATCAGAACAGAGGGATTTCCAAAAAAAAAAAGAACTTATTTCCTACATCAGTAAAAAATAAATGTTCTTCCAGGATTCTTTACGATAATAAATAAAATTCTGCAAACAGTATCACATTCAGATAGTTTATATTTTCGGTTTCAGCAAGCTATTATGCACTGCAGTCTCTGCATCCAACATCATAACACTAGTTTTTGTGCAATTGCAACAGAACATCTTCCTCCATCAGTACAATTCTTCAGATAAATGTTAAGAAAATAAATTCTATAAACAGTGTTAATAAAAGAAAATGTCGCCATGTACTTCTGAGGTGGCACATTGGGGAGATGATACAGCTCTTGCTGAGGTTATTACAACCTTCTTAAACTTAAAAGCCAAAATTGAACCACACAGCCAGTCTTTTCCAGCAGAATTGCAAATACTTGAGACAGCAGTAAGCCAGAGAGCTAGAAAGATCTCGACTTTCCCTTGGAGTGGATAATTGTGTTGCATTAGGGCTCCATCACTGCTGCCAACTAGGGGCCAGAGGTTCATACGCAACACAAAAATGAACCACTGCCATGATTGTCAAAAAAAAAAACAAACAAAAACTACAGTACAAAAAATTGTACTGTAGTTTTCAATATCAATTAAATATTAAACTGTGGTATGGTTTTTAATCCTTTTCATAATTAAAAATGTATACAGTATGTTCTTACCTGTTCTTGATGTATATTGTGTGTTGCCAGGTTCTCTAGTGCTGTTCTCTCTGTGTCCAGTCCCACATCGTACGCTGTGTGTGTTGTCCATTCATCCACCACCTACAGAAAATAAAGCATATATCAAAATCATCATAGAGCCCAGAGCTCTAAATGATAAAAAAAATACAGCATATAAAAAACTGACCTCACAAGAAATTGGCTGTCCTCACAACATTAGCAATACAATCTTTTTTTTGATGAAAAACTTTTTACATGGAAATCTCAGAAGTGAAAGGGCTTTCTACATCAGGTTGTGAACATGCCTTTTGTTGACAGACAAAGACTGCGTTATAAGACCACTGACAGCTTGCCAGGCCTGTTGAACTGCCCTGGCACGCCTTCTTGTTGCTGAACCACAAACAATGACGTGCCTTTTTCTGTGTAACATACACAGCACACGAGCCCCCGGCTCCTCATGCACATGTACCCACACCTTTGAAGGCGCAAAATTAAGAGGTTACAGTATCAAATATTTCACTATACATGTGAAGATATTGTTGCAGAACATCTATTCTGAAATAAATGTCTGAGTGGACAGACATCCACGGACTGGAACCACACAAATTACTTCCTGACCTTATTCACCTACTGAAACCTTGCTCAGGCTGAACGAGACTGGGACAGTAGTGAACTCTAACCCCACAGGACAAGTCCTGAAGTCTATCAGCACCACCTCCATGAGTAATCAGACGAGAACCGTATGCTCCCTATGATGTGTGTAAACTCATGTAATGATTGCCCAGTTGTCAGTACTTCACCTCTTTAAGTATTTTTCTCACAGCTCCAATCACAACACAGACATCAGCTGTAAAGGGACAGAGGTGAAAGCAAAAACAACTGATAAGTAATTTTGTTGCAATAAATCCTATCTGAGTAGGAGTTACAGAAGCTTATAAAATTCCTTCAACTTCTCACCAAGCACAAGCTAACTTCTGTGATCTAGGTGATCAACAATTTTTTACATTGAATGAATACTGCCATCCGTTATTGCATTCTATGGCCCTGTTCAGACCCTGCATTAACATCCATCCTGAAACATCCAATCAGATCTGGTCACATGCGAGTACTGCTAATGCAAGGTCTGAACAGGTCCTATGCCTCCTACAGGGGTCAAGGTGTCAAAGTGCATGACCTAACTCCCACCACTACCATATGAGTGTACTGCTAACTCACATATGTCACTGTGTGCAGTGAGTCTAATAATATACATTTTGATGAATTACACAAATGCAAAACTACTGTGCAGCATAAAATTGTTTCTACAGGGTTTGATAGGTTTTAGAAATTTGTATTTACCAAGGATTATTATTTACTTTTGTTTTGATTTTCAGGTTTATTTTCAATATGTGTATGCCACCCAAGTGTTACAGCTTTAGGGGTGGGAAAAATGAGCAGATTCCAGCTGAGAACTTGTTCCAAGTTTATATTTAATTCAATAATCATGTGCTTTCAGGTGACTCAGTTTAGCATATAAAACCAATGACAGATTCTTTGCAAAAACCTGCAACAAGAAAAGATCAAAGCAGAAAGGAGGAAACTTTCCAACGCATAACTTCATTTCCAGTAGGGGTGGAAGTAACAAGAGTATCACGCATATAAACATTTTTTCCCTAAAGATATTTTACCATAAATCTGGAAAAAAAAAAAAATCAATATACTAATCACAAAGAAAGAATCAGGTGATAATAACAAGTGATGAATGCAATAGTATAAATAACATCTTTGCAAAAAGGTTACTGTGAATATAACAGTTTTGGGAACACAGCGGTACAAAGCTTCATCACACCTTAGGTTGCATGGAGTCCTGCTCCTGTTCCTGCTTGTGGCCATCAGGGTCTCTGTCCCCGGCAGACTGACCTGGGCCAGACAAGCTCTGCTCTGAACAATACACATGTTGACTGGGGTACCTGAAACACAAAACCAGATTACAAGAGGCGCATTAGACAAAACGCACAAGTAGCTGTGTGTAACAAGAAATGAAACCTCCCACTTGTAATACAACCATATAGGAGAGCCGAGATGCTGTATCAACAATACAAAATGTGTAAGAAGCATGCACATTTTTATCAGAAGAAAGGCTGTACATAGTTCTATAGTCAGACACTTTCCCTTAAATGAAGTGCAACTGACTTAAGCTTTTAAAGTAAAAGGCATATGACTGTTCCAGCACTTCAGTAACAGAGACTGAATAACCGATAACAGACTCAAAAAATGGTTAAGGACAGAAAGATAAGAAAGTAGAACGAAGGTAGAGACAAGGGACAAAAAGAGATGGCTTGTTCTGAACTAGGTCATTTATCAGTACAGGTAAAAAGAAAAATGGAGCAATTCAAGTAAAGCTGAACAGTAGCTGTGTTTCAACAGGTTCCCTTTGCTACAACTGTTATACAGAACCATCTACATTTTGCTTCTCTGAGTCAACATATTGCTCAAGGGCTGATAGGTAGGGTTCACTCATCATAAACAGACTTTAAAATGTGCCCATGTTGAACAAGAGCTCAGCAAAGGCAAAGACTTCAGCAGCTGAAAGAGTACTGCAAAAGGTTAACGTTTCCTTTCAGAGAGCTACAAGCATTGGTATGTGGATTTGCTTAAGCACGAGGACCTGCATATATTATGGAAATACTTCATGCAAAATTGTACAAAATCTGGCATCAGTGGGTGTCATCTTGACAGCAAAGACACATAGCAAACACTTGAATGACCATGTGATTCTGAAACTGAAGTTGTTCCCCTTCAGCAGGACACATGGACACTCATTTTAGCGCCCTATCAGCCAGGCTGTCAGTAGGAAGATGAGCAGTGAGCACACGTACTCACCATCACACAGAGACAACCATCTGTGCAAGTCAGTGGCCTGTCACTCAAGAGAGCAGCACCATCTGTATTCTGTTCATTAAGATCTGACATGAAGGAATGACAAGGTAAAACATGGCGAGAAATCACAGCCAAAAATTACTACTAAACTAAACTGGATACAAAAGCAAATGCCGACCAAATAAGATATGGATTAATACAAATACTTCAACTTGTACCTATCTCAGTGCTTACCTTTTGCCAAACAGGAAATGCAACCCTTACTGAAAATTTACATTGTCTGGTTCTGCAGTGTTATATAAGATATAAGTGAGGTTGAACACAAAGTTAAGGTCTTTGATGTTTTAATAATATTATGACTGTTCACACCTGAAAGCAGTCTGGATGAGGTTTTATCAAATGCAACTTTGGTTCAGATCAAACTGGAAAGTATAAAAGTTCAGCTCCGATGTGTTGGGTGTGAAAGAACCAAAGATAAAGCCCTTAGCATCCACTTCTGATAATGACTGACACTTCTGATGTTTAAACCCCTGCTGATATTGAGATGCGCACATGTCCCTAAATGTGTTCACACCTCATAACATATACATTCTCTGAAAGTGGCAATGAAGGGAAACAAAGCCTTTGAGGGGAAACTTAAGAGCATGTAATATACGGTAAACAGGAACCATGGATTAATGTGAACCACAGCTAAACTTAGATCCATAGCTTAAACTATGTTTTGTTGCGTTTCAAATTTCTCATGTGTGGCCTTCACCCACTCCAAGGGTGTACAGGGTGGACACAGTTCTCATTAATCACTTAAGATGACAGGAGGGTGACATTACGTAAGACCACCATAGAAATGAAAAGTCAGCAAACAAGGAGAACAACATGCACATACGCTACAGGAAATAATTTAGGCCTTATTCAGGTGCATCAGGTACTGTAATTACCACAAATAGAAAAGTTAGAGAGCAAATTAATTTATCTAGGTGATAAATATTCAGTTTGTCCATGCAAACTACCTTTATATCAATTCTGATACTTTTCAGCAAGTGTCCACTCTATGTGCAGCTGCCTATACAACCTTCTATCTAATATTATATTTATTGACCTTTTTTATGCTACAAAGCTTTATGAATTTTTACCCTTGATAAAAGAGGTTTTCATTCCACAAGAAAGAGAACATTCATGAGTGACAAACAGGTCAGACACAAGATTACATTCAGGTGACCATCACAGTTTAAACATTCCACAATAACCATTCGTGATGAAAAATGCAAATCTAATCGACTTCCACAAAGTGACTTACTAAATCATTTAAGAAAACCTTCCAAGCCTAAGATCAGTGTTCAAACATTATACATTCAAATATGATGAAAAATATACAGTATATGTTGAATCAAGACCACAAATACACTACACAATAACTAAGTGGTGTGTAACCCCATGTAAAGACAGACTGGCATTAATGTTCCCCTCCAACATCAGTATCTCATCATCATTTCAATGAATGAAAGGCCTGAGTGTTCACATTCTGTCTAAGGAAAGGAAAAAAGGGGGAAAAAAGGAAAAAAAAAAAAGTTACAGGAGGCAATCTGAGAGGGCCTGCTATGGGAGTGTACTTTGACCTAGTTTTTAAAGCAAAAAAAATATGCAACACAGAGAGATAAGTTATGACCTACACATGTAGAGGAACAACACAGAAATTAATGCCTTCATGTACTCTACATTATTAGGTCAAAGCGAAGCTAATGTAAGAAGAGCCTGAGGAAAGATTAATGTGTCAGCAGCCTGCAAATATACTCTGTCAATCCTTCTCTCTCTCCATCAGTGTTTCTTGTCCCACTTCACAAACACCAGGGGATTTTAAAGAAGTCTTTCCTGTTTCTTTATCCCACTAATGGCCAAAAGGTGCCCAGTTGCTTTGTGATCTTCCTGTGCCTTCTCAATGACAATCAAAGCATCTTTGACCACGTCTGGTAGTACATGCATGTTCAGCACCAATGATCTAACAGTAACACAGTTAAAATCAACACAGCCTCACAGAGACACACTGTCTGTCAGTCTCAATAAACTGTCCCCACTTTGACGAAGCAGCCAAATCCCCTGTTATTTCCTGTTGTTTTAGGATCATTTACAATCAGGAGGCATTGAACTGCTCTACCAAAGAGACAGAACTGTACCACGACACAAAAATTAGCAATAATAGGCCAAGAACTTTCATCTGCCAACAGTAAGTCAATATTGTCACCAGCTGCATGCAAAATAGGCTCTGAGCTGCTCTCAGGCAGGAAGTAAGTAAGTAAGTAAAGTTTTATTTATATAGCACCTTTCAAGATCAAAACCACAAAGTGCTTTACGACCAAATGCAAATATAAAAACAACAACAATAAAACACAATAAGAAACAAAATCACAACAAAATCATAAAAGAGTAAGTCATCCAAATGCAGTTTTAAAAAGATGAGTTTTTAGCTGCTTTTTAAAAGAGTCCACAGATCTTAAACTCAAGGGAGTTTGGGTGCAACAGCCTCAAATGCTCAGTCACCTTTAGTTTTCAGCTTGGTCTGCGGCACAACCAGCAGACCGTGATCAGACGACCTCAGGGTCCTGTTGGTGACGTACAAGTTTAAAAGCTCATAAATATAAGACAGTGCTTGTCCATGCAGGGCTCTCAAAGTCAGAACCAGGATCTTAAACTGGACCCTGAAACGGACAGGGAGCCAATGCAGTGAAATTAAAAGCGGGATGACATGAGCACGTTTACAAGACCTTGTCAGAAGCCTTGCAGCAGCGTTCTGGATGAGCTGCAAACAATCCGTGGAGGTTTAACTGAGACAGGTGAACAGAGAGTTACAATAATTCAGCGGCAAAGATATAAATGCATGAATAGTCATCTCTAATTCAGCCCGTGACACAATACAACTCAATTTAGCAATATTTCTTAAGGTGGCCGCACACAAAGAAACGCGACTCATCCAACTCAACTGGAAATCAGCTTGATGTGTGGCGGTTCCCGACTCAGATTTTTCAGTCTTGACGACGTCCTGACAGAAATGGTGCCGATTCCACGTTTAATTGCCAGGACTCAGTCTCGGTGATGTGTGGCGGTTACAACTCCAACTTGGCGACTTATTGTTGGTGGACATGTGTCACAACGCAATCACAGTTTACTGTCAACAGATGGTGCCAGTTCGCAGGCATGTGTCGTGCTGTCAATCTGCAGTGATGTGCGAGGTTCCTTCAATCATGACACATCCCAACTCAACTCGATGAGTTGAGTTGCGTTTCTCGGTGTGGGGCCGGCCTTAGATGATAAAAACAGGAACGCACAAGATGTTTAACATGCACATCCAGAGTGAAAGCAGAGTCAAAAGTCACACCCAGGTTCCTGATAGGGGACTTAGCAAAAGAAGCCAAGGAGCCAAGATTCTCCATTACCTTGGGGACCAATCTGCTAGGAGCGCATACAAGAACTTCTGTTTTCTCATTATTAAGTTGGAGGCAACTGTCTGCCATCCAACTTTTAATGGAGTCCAAACACTTAAGCAGCAACTGCAGCTTGGAAACATCTTGGGGCTTAAAAGAGATGTAAAGCTGAATATCATCTGCCTAGCAGTGATAAGAAACATCCTTAAAAGTGTTCATAATGCACTAGAGAGGAAGCAGGTATAACAAAAACAGTGGACCTAAAACAGAGCCTTGAGGAACACCACAAGAAAGGGAAGTGCAAGATGACCTGAAGTGAGAAGTGGCCACAGAGAAAAATATTTTCAGACAGATAGGAAGAAAACCAAGCCAGTGCTGACCCAGATATACCCACCCAGTGTCTCAACCTATCAAGTAAAATAAAGCGATCAACAGTGTCAAATGCAGAGGTCAGATCCAACATCACCAAAACATAACATTCTCCTGAATCACAGTGCATTAAAATGTCATTTGAGACTCGGAGAAGAGCCATTTCAGTAGAATGGGCTCTATGGAAACCAGACTGAAAATTATCAAGAATGTTATAAACATCTACTGCAGCTAAGAGCTGTTTAGCAACCACATTTTCCAGAAGCTTGGCAAAAAAATGTTAGCTATATGCTAATTTCTAAATTATTTGGAACAGATGGGTCGAGATGGGGTTTTTTGTTCACCAGGCACCTCACTCTTCCAGCAAAGTATCAGCTTTACCTGGATCCCTGCTCTCTTCCCTCTCCTCCTCAGTGATCTGCGAGAATCTGGCAGAAACCTGTCACAAACGCTGCTGGTCCAGGATCCAGTCTTCGGTGGCAAAGAGTGTGAGGCGCCGACCCAGGAAGACGAGGTATCGTGATCCAGCATAGACGATCGGAGAGATAAGTGTGTGGTGATCGTCGACCAAAGTAGCTAAAACATAATTAAAACGGTGGCTAGACACCAAAACTAAAAACAGTAACGCTATAAATGAACGTGACATGTAGCCGGAGGCGGCAAAGCCCAACACAGGCGCCATCTCAACCAAGGCGCCATCTCATCTCAAGGAAGTTTAGCTGGTGACTGAAAACTTTCAGAAACATGATGTGCTGCTATGTATACTTATCTACAGTGCTGTGCAAAAGTTTTAGGCACCTTGGGTTGGTTGTCTTATCTGGTTTTCAAACTCATGACGATACACATGCACAAAAATAAACTTAATGCAAAAATCAGTGTGGAGTAGAACTTACACATATCCACATTTGGTTTGTTGTTTTGGTTGGATTGTAAATAAAATACAGAATATACCGTATGCACAGTATAAATCAGAACTAAAATGGCTTCAATAGGCAAAAATCCATATTTAGTCTGATGTCCATTCCTGTGGTGCGAAGAGAACAAGTAATATTGACATGTACTGAATGAAACCTGATTTAAATCACTAGAGCTTATATTTTCAAACAAACCCGAGGGGCTTAAAACTTTTCCACATTACTGTGCATTTATTCCATTCATTTTTTTTCCCAATTGCAGTGCTCTGTCACCTGTGCCTTCATCTTATTCACAGTATAACAGTGCAACGTGGGTTAAATCTCAGAACAGCTTATCACCGTTTATTATGTTCAGTCTGCCTCCCACACTGCTTCTAAGCCAACTGAACGTAATGTATACTTAGGTCATCATCCTCCTTAATTGCTTTAACTGGACAGATTTCAACTGTGTCACTGTGTCAAGGCACAGTTGGGGTAAGCAGAAGAGCATGAGATCAAATGTAACATACTGAGGTCACAGGGTATATCGTACTATATAGTCTTGATGTTAAATTTAATGTCACACTGGTGATGATCTTTCTGGTTCTCTGACTGCACTGAAGCAGAGGAGTCATGATGGTTTTCATTGAAGTTCACATTACACTTGGTATGCAACATGTGGTGCAGGGATTTCAGTCGACAAACAAAGAGAGTAAAACAGTGTTCTGATGCAGAGTTAATTCAAGTGTCCATTTAAACTGGACAGTCGCTTCACCAAAGTTTAATTTGTGTGCTTGGGGTGAGAAGATAAATGGGCCAATAAGAGGTCAGAAAAGCCAGCTGTGTTTTTTTCCAGAGCCACGTGTCAAAGTGAAAATCACATAAGTAGCCGGAGAAACAAAAATTAATGCTGTGTGCTACACCTGCAGACAGGTCATAAAACAAACAACAGCCACAGAGGGAGATAAGGAAAAAGGCTGAGAGAATCCAGGCTCCACGTGGGCACTGGTGGCTGGGAGACGGGCCAGGGCTCGCCTTTAAAAGTAGGGCAGTGCATCTGCCAGACAGGCAAACTATGCCATCACTGTTTGGAAAAGTGGGGCAAAGGTAAAAATGCAAGCCTTAGTGGTCCTGGTGTTGTTTGTAGGAGCATGCTTTTATGTGTATTTTCATTTTCCTCCCCTGGAATAATATTGAGTAGCACTTTGTTCCCAAGTCAACTGATCCTCCATAATCCTCTGCACCGGACCATCCTCAGTGCAACCGGAACATGGTGGCTGAGTTTGTGAATAGCACTCCCTCACCCTCACACACAATGATCACATGCAGAAACAGGAAGATTGAACTAACTGCAACCACCTAACCTTGGGTTGTTTTTCAAGTCAAAGACATGCCAACATTTGATCAGGTGCCTAAAGGCTACACTACTGACTGGTAGCTGCAAAGACAAGTTCCTGAAATTCTCAAATACTCCCTTTCCCTGAAGGAAGTTTGTATCTAAATTGTGGCACACTGCATTCTTCCTCCTACATCAACTACACCTACACTGAAGAAACCTCAAACCTGAAACACAGACAGTAGGCTTAAACTGGACAAAGGTTTGAGTGCTCATGATCTTTTCCCAGACTAAAGCTATTTTATTTCTTACACAACACATAAAATCAAATTCAACTAAGTGTTAGCAAACAAAGTATTAACAACCAATGGTGGTCAACGGATACTTTAAAGACTGCTATAAAAAAATCTGATTGAGTGGCTTACAGTAACTAGAAAATCAAAGCAATACATACAGAGATAAATTAATATGAATCCTTGAACGTCAAACTAAATAATCAAAAAAATGTGGATTCAATGTTGCTACTAAACTATCATTAAATACAAGGAGACTTGTTGAAAAGAATGAAGTGTTTAAATATGAGTGAGAAATGACTAGATATTTCCAACACAATGATAAATCATTTTAGCACCACAGCGTGTCTTCTTCTCCTTTCGGCTGCTGGATTCTCATATCACTGACAAATCCATATGGACATGGACTCAAAAAGAAAAAACTTTTGCCAGATCACACACAGCTGCATTAAAAAATACTAAGGCAGAGTTTTCCTGTGCCATAAGGGTGTCTCAACTTAACCCGAGTTCAGAAGCACTGCCCTCGTCTCTGAGTTGGGAGGTGACTGAAATTGATAACTCAGTGAAAACATTGATTGCAATCCATCCCGTCCCCTTATTACAGCCAAGGTACATACAGTAGCATACCATCTCAGAATGCACAACACATTGAACCTTGAAGAATGGGCAGAAGACCACGCCGGATGCCACTCCCACAAGTTAATAGTAAACTGAGGCTACAATTCACACAGGCTCAGCAAAATTAGGTAATAGGAGATTGGAAAAATATTGTTTGGTCCAATAAGTCTTCATTTCTTCTGTGACACTCAGATGGGAGGGTCAGAATTTGGCATAAACATGAAAGCATGGATTCAATCTGCCTTGGATTTACCGACTGGTAGCAGTAGTAACAGAATGGAAGATATCAGTGGGCTCCAGTTACCTCGGAAGTCGGAGCGATGTAAACGCTGAGCTGATCATACTCCAGCTGCAAAGTCAGAAAAACATGGGTGTGTACTGGGAAGCCGGCTCATTCAGAGTATAGACACCTTCTAAACACTTGCGTTCTATACAAGAACATAAAATGCCACATACAGATGTATGTGGTATTTTACACATACAAACAATGCTGTAACATGTAATGGATAAAAAATTAACCATACTATGGGCGTGGCTGAGGTAAAATGAAACTACACCTTAAATTGGAGTTGGAAATCAGACTTGAGGGGGCATTTCAGTTGAAATTTCTGACAGGAAACTCAAAAATTCCAACTTCCAAGTACATCTGGAAGGCACCATATTTTCTTGGCACACTTTGGTCCCCTTAGTACCAACTGAGCATTGCTTAAATACCACATTCTACTTGAGTTTTGCTGCTGATCACGCCCATTCCTTTATAACCAGTATGCCCATCTTCTGATAGCTACTTCCAGCAGGATAAAGCACCATGTCAAAAAAATTCAAACCATCTCAAACTGCATTTTGAACATGACAATGAATTCACTATACAGTGGAACCTCAGACAACAACCGCTTCTGACAACTAAAAATTCAGATACCGATGGAAAAAACTGCAAAAAAATTGAAACTCATAACGACGAATTATGCGGACAACGACGCCCGGGTCACGCCTGCGTCACGCCTGCGTCACTTCCGGGTCTCGACGAGTATGACCCGGAAGTCAGAGCACTAGCCGCTAGCGGGTCACGTATGCGTCACTTCCAGGTCTCGACGAGAATGACCCGGAAGTCAGAGTGCTATCCGCTACCGCTAGCGCTAATTTCATTCAATCTAAGAATGATTTAGAATGTATTCTTACCTTGGCTTATGACTTTGTAGTGTGTCCGTGGACCCTGCACACGTCCATAACGGCTGTTAGCTGTGTCGACACAGTCAGGGCTGCTAACACAGGCGGCTAACGGCCCGGCACAACACGCGCCGAGACGGCGCTGCCAGCGCTATGCCTACAGCTAACAACACAGCCGGTTCTGGAGTGGAGTTAGCTCCGGAACCGAAGTGGAGTTAGCCCGGGCAGCGTTAAGTGTCCGACACGAATGGACACTGGCACTGCCCGGGCAGCGTTAGTGTCCGACACAGCTAGCAGCCTCTGTCTGTGTTAAGAGCCAGCAGCTGCGGTCTCTGGAGTTGTTTACAATTATGGACGTGTGCAGTGTCCACGGACACACTACGAAGTCACAAGCCAAGGTAAGAATACATTCTAAATCCTTTTCAGAACAAATTTCATTCATTCCGTTTCAGATCATTAACATAACTTCCTGTTCAAATAATAATAATGAATAAATGTGCATGTATGGGTGTGTAATACATACTTTATATGGGAGTTTGTCGTGGGTCCAGAACAGATTAATTGGTTTTGCATGTATTTTTATGGGAAAAGTCGCATCGCATAACAACTGATTCGGATACAGGCCGTGACGCTGGAACGGATTATCGTCGGTATCCGAGGCACCACTGTACTTCAATGACCTTCACCAGACCTAAAACAAATACAGAACATTTTGGATATAATGGAATGGGAGATCTGTATAACGTATGTGCAGATGACAAATCTGCAGCATGTGCGTGATGCTATCAGGTCAATATGGACCAAAATCTCTGCGGAATATTTCCAGCACCTTGTTGAATCTACGCCATGAAGAATTAAAGCAGTTCTGAAAAAAAGGGGTCCAAACAACGGCACCACCAAGGTGTACCTAACACAGTGGCTGGTGAAAATGTGCATATACAGTGGTCCCTCGTTTATCGCGGGGGTTACGTTCTAAAAATACCCCCCGATACGTGAAATCCGTGAAGTAGACTCAGTAGTACATTTGTTTGAGAAACAAAAAAAATAAACGCTTTCCTACAGGAAAAAAAAAAAAAAAAAACACGATGGCCTCCAGAAACAACAAATTTAATTTCAACGATCAACCTACGAAGCTGGACACA
>JAQQAE010001101.1:0-27336 GCA_029823295.1 Pseudamia nigra
GATAGATAGATAGATAGATAGATAGATAGATAGATAGATAGATAGATAGATAGATAGATAGATAGATAGATAGATGTAAAGGAATAAATGTACTTGAGTACTACCCACCTTTGTTTATACACATTTAACCACAGTGTGTTTCACTGTGCCACCACAATAAATCACTTAGTGTTGTTATTATGGATATTAACACAAAAACAACAGAAACACAGCATAATATCAACCCAGTAAGCTGGACTATTACCACAAACACACGGCCAGTTTGTGCAGAGACTATACTGTCAGCCTCAGCCTTGTTAGTGTTGCTACATTATTAGTAGGATTCTCTCAGAGTCCTGGAATAGTTTCCTTACAGTTAGTCTAAATAGCAGTCCTGTGGGCATTAACTTGAGTCTGGCCAGGCTGCTCATTATGACTGTTCTGGGTTTATAGGCGGCAGTGGAGAACAGCATGGATGAGCCAAATGTTTCCCTGCATATGATTTCCTACTTCTGATCTATATACTGTAAGCTGTCATCCAGTGGAGAGAGAAGTTTTTTTCATTCAACAGATGGACCAAAACTACAGGAGTTGTGATGTCTGTAGGCAGAACAGTGCATAAAGTATGTTTGAGCCATATGTATACAGGCTACAGATGCTCACCCACACAGAACATCCAAATGCGGAAGAATATTTACAAACCCACACACAAATGCACATTACATTGTCTTGTGTGAGGTTTATATGTAAATGATGCTCTTATCTAGGATGATTTACAAAAGTAAAATGTCAGAGAACCTCTGTACTCAAAACGCTAATGCATGTCAGACTTTTAGATGAGTTTTTTTTATCACATTTTCTGTTATTAAATCATCATGCATTTTTGTTTTTGTATGTCCTTTGTAAAAAAAATTCAAAGTCTGAAGTTCAGATATGCAAATACATCAGATTCTTCTTTAACTTCTGTAATGGTTTCAGGTTTTTCTATTTTTTTTTGTTGTCTAGTGAATTAAAACCTAAAGATTTAAATTTTAAAGTAACATTGCAATACTTACGTGCAACATGAGCGAATAACTTAAGTTGAGAAAGTCATCTGTAACGCACAATAAAAATCCCAGCCTAAAAGTTTCAGAGCAAATCTGAGCAGGATGTGGGGACAGGTAATGCCTATAAATACTGTACATCTGGAGAGGAGATGACACAGGGGGACATTCAACACTTCTCACACACATATAGTGATAGTAGTACTTACTCTTGTACGGCGCGGGCTATAGACAGCGCAGTGGAGCCGGTCTCGTTAACACTGTCCAAGGTCACATTTGGCAGGTCATCGTCATCACTGTCACTTTTGATCTGCTTTGGCGACAGGCCGTTGGGGTCTGTGTGTGCTGTGAACACCAGACACAGACACGCGAGTAAAGATATTGGAACCGGCATTGGAAACTTATAAGGGATATCACATTGTATGTGTTGGAAAGTGTTTCTAGTGGTAATGAAGTAACACCTTCATGTGGCGTTGCTATCCATCATTGTTCCAAGGGTATTGACAACTAACATGCACAGAATGGTTTTGCTTGTCAGTATCTACAGCTGTTAAACATACAGGTACAGTATATGCATTCATGTGTGTAGGCCTGAGTGCATACATGAAGGAGATGGCCTCAGTGCAGACATTTCCAGTCAGGAGCTGTCAGTCACACAGAAATCTCAACTTAAGGACAGAGCAGCCAAGCATGACACTGTACCCAGCAGTCCCACTTGCACTCTGAGAATGCAAATAAGCAGTCACACATCTGCACACATATTCTTTAACAGTCTCAAACCACAGAAATAAGGAGATGGGAGGAGCTTTGTTTACTTGGTTTTGTTCTCTCTCAACAGTTTGTGGGAATATTTCAGTCTGTGACGATTTACGTAAATGTGTAAGAAAATAAACATCGATAAAATGAAGGTGCATATGAGTAAGTCTGAGTAGTGTTCCTCCTAAGAAAAGGCACTAGTCATGAAGGTCTGTGGTTCAATTCCCAGTCAGAGTAACCTTTATTGCATGGCATTCCCCTTTCCTGTCTCTGATCTTGTTTCTTTCCTATTATCGCAAACAACATATTAGGGCGACGCAATTTGGTGAAACAATCATGTTGCGATGATTGCAGGCAAGATTGCAATTATGACTCTGCTTGCAAGGAAAATACACATATTCATCACAGAAGCTTGAAGAAACAGAAGAACATCAAAGATACAAAAGCAAGTTGTGACTTTGTTCTTGCATAGTTTACAAAGGTTCAATGACATGGCAAAATTTGTGTTGTTCTTCCATTTCTGCAAGTTAGATCACAACCTCCTATATCTGGATCTTTAAATTGCCAGGGTATTACATCATTGCATAGGCTGACATGGCCATGACAAGGGTGATGTGATTAATTGTGCAACCCCACAAAACATGAACATATGTCCCGGAATGCAAGTAAAACCTCAAAACATGACCTCATCTGAAAATATGATTTCAGCCTGAATCATGTCAAATGGACTTGCATTGGCTACGAGAGTGAAACGAACAACTTTCAAGATCCCACACTGCTTCACATCATCACCAAGGTATGCATTTCATTACTGTTTTATTGATACTGGTTGATAGAAAGGGCCACAGAAAATACAGTATCTAATGTATCTTTATCTTAACTGATTCACTATTTTTGCAATTAAATAACAGAAAACATGGTAAATGTTTTGCTGATCCACATACTTTTAACTAAGACCAGTAGCCATGTAACTTAGGAGTCAGTCTCCAAGGCTGTATGATAAAGTAACATTCTTTATGCAGGATTTGCCAACTTTCTTTCCCAGACCATTCATTGGATCTATTGTCACCATCAAACTGACTTAAGTAGAAGTACTCATAAAAATAAGTACCTGAGTAAGAAGTATTGCATAAAGCTACTCAAGTAGTGAGTAACTTCCTAATGTACAATTCATAACAGCCTCATATAATGTGTTTAAACAGATTTTTTATAAAGTAAAGTAAAATTAATAAAGTAACAGATCCAGAGTCAGTCAAATGCAAATATACATAATGTTAAATACTGTTTATTGTCAAACATGATAACGAGCATAAGATTTGCTTATTGCTTCTTATTTTGTGAATTTTTGCTTTTTTGTCTATATATTTTGTTGATTTTTGATGCTTGTTTTGTTCATTTTTTAATTGACTAGATTATTTTAGCTTTTTTAATTTTGTTGAGTTCTAATGTTTTGGGCTAGAGCAGTATCGGTGCATCGTTCATATTATTTGGAGACAAAGTCAGGGTAAAAATGACTCCTACTCATTAAAGTGTGGACAAATGTAACTGAGTAAAAGCTCATTTTTTCCATCACAAATGTAGACGAATAAAGGTATTAAGTAAAAATTCTGCAAAATAACTATTTTCAGAAGTCCACTGCACTGGCTTACAAAGGCAAACTGAAGTAACTTGGTGATATGAAACTTACAGTAATTACAAAATCAAGGCAAAAAGCAAAGCAAAATGCAACAAACCAGTGAGTATTTTGACATAAAATGAACTAAATAATCAGGAAAAAGAGTAATGTAAGAAGCAAAGAGTACATCATAGTTTAAAATTTAAAAAAATGAACAAAATCACAAGAAAATGAACAAGCCGATCAAAAACATGAACCAAATTAGATGCAAAAAAAGAAAAAGGAACAAAATAAGAAGCTAAATGAGCAAAGTAGTTAAGAAACGGCAAAAAATGAACAAAAAAGAAGACAAATGAAGAAAATAATCAAGTAAAGGAACCAAATTAGATGCAAAGAAAAGAAACAATCAAAAAACTTATTTCAAAATATGAAGAAAAACAACAACAAAAAAAAAAACTATTTTTTCTCTATTTCACTGTTTGTTGAGTTACTGCACTTTGTCTTTGTAGGGTATTATAGATATTCCAAAATTAAAGCCACAGTATTTGCCATAGCAACCACAATTTGGCCTAGTCTAAACTATAGTATAAGAATACTCACAAATACAAATTGTGTGGATGATGTTTTTTTTTACACTTTATCAACTGGTAACTGAAGCATAGTTATGAGTGTATTTTACTAAACTGACATGCTCTGATGTACAAAATGTAACCATTTTCAACCACTACTTTCTTCAAAATAAGTGACATTATTTTAAACATTGTTTGTAAGTGCCATAGTACCAGTAATTTAAACATTCATGAATGAAAGGGCTAATGAAAAAAAAAATACTACTCAGGCACATGTAAAGAAGCAAATGTACTTGAGTATTACCCACCTCTGAATATCAGATGCATACGTACATCCTATATAACATACAAGAAGTATGTCAAAAACAAGATCTGTCAAAGTAAAGTTTTTTGCAACCTGTCTATAATATTTTATGATTTAAAACAGTTCATGAAAAAAGAAAACACAGTGAGGAAATTCTAACACTGACACTTGTTTATTAGGAGGCTTCATCAAAACACTGTATATATTATGATGTGTTTTCCACTGTATGCTTTTATAAGCTATCAGGACTTCACCTCTGTTGGCCTCTCACTTGAGATTGTGGCCATAATGGATCATAATAAGGGTCTAGTGGTATAAGAGCAGAAACAGGGTTATTACAGAGGGGGACACAGAAATAAATGCTCTAACTCTGCTGGAGCATTTGCTTTTTAAAAGGTTTCTAACTGTTGTCATAGACGAAGACATGCAGAGTGGTCACCAGCTCGCCTACCCTATGGAAAACCTGTAATTAGTTAGAAATGCATCGTGTGTTGGAAAGGGGTATTTTGAGCGAGGGACACAAAGGAGGAGTGGTGGAGAGGTGGGCAGAGCACCGGATTTCTTTCTTTCTCTCCTGTTGTTTCCAGTCAAGCCCTGTTTCCATGGCAACCTTCTGCTGGAGACAGGGAGACAGCAGTGAAAAGAAGGGTGCCCGCCCTCTCTTAAAGAGGATGGCCAACCTGTGTGTGCGCGTGTGCACGTGGCTGTGCACTCAGTGTGTTTGTATGTGCATTTGCATCTATGTTGAAAGCTTCAGTATGACAGACTTGTATCACTGCTGTTGGATTTTTTTAAGTCAAGCAAACACTACCAGTCAGAAGTCTGAACACACCTTTTCCTTCAGTGTTTTTCTTGTTTCAAAAAAATATCATTTTCAGCACTGTACATTAATTCGGAAGATATCCAAATTAAAAAACAACACATATAGAATAAAGCCATAAACAAAAAAGTGCTTTAAATTTTAGATTGTCCAAAGCAGCCTCATTTAGCTTTGATGACAGCTTTGCATACTCCTGGCATTTTCTCATCAGATTCACAAGATACTCACCTGGAACTAGTTTTAAGTCACAGGTGTGCCTTGTCAACAGTTCAGCCATTTCTTGCCTTCTTAATGCTTAGCACTTTCAACCGTTTGTTGTCTTGCACAGAGAAAGCATTAGTAAAGAGTCAGTATAAATAATAATAGTAACATTTAATTCAATGTGATGGCAAAGTCAGTCCAAAAAAATCACAATAACTTTGAATGTGTCCTCAAGTACCATTGCCAAAACGATCAAACACTACGATGAATTTGGCCATCACACCGTCTCAGGAAAGGAAGGCCATGACCTCCCTGCAGGCCTACCTCTGCTGCACTGGATACTTTTATTAGACTTGCCAGTCTTTGAAATCACCGCATTACAGTAACCTGAATAGCAATTTATGGTTTCAGTGACTGCACTTGGAGACACATTCAAAATGATTTCAATTTTTCAGGTTGACTGACCTTTGTTTCTCAAAATAATGATGAACTAAATTTCCTCTTTATTTAACTGCAACTAGCTGGTAGCCCATTGTTTGTTGTGGTCCACTGTAAATGATTAGACAGGTGACCTGCTAGTCAACACGGCTTACAGTCTTATGGGTACGAGAGCTCATGCACTTACTGGTGGAGTTGAAAACAGTTACCAGATGTAGCTTATCTAACCACAGGATAACCGAGGAGACAGCCTGCATTTCAGATTCCTTCAACATCTGGTACAGGTAAGAAAAAAACAGAGATGCTACCTTGACAATTCTGTGTCCCCATGCATGAACCTGATGTACTACATGAATGTGAATCTGAGAAAATTGAGGTTAAAGTTGGCCATCCTATTCTTGCCCCCATTGAGTCCTTCTTCCCAAAAGAAATGGGAATATATATACACAACAGACAGTTACATATTTTGATTTTTTTTTTTTTTTAAGTTTGTCAGGGCCCACTTTCACCTCAATTTTCTCAGATTCACATTCACGTAGTATATCAGGTTCATGCATGGGGCCACAGAATTGTGAGGCTGTAAGCTGAGTTGACTGGCAGGCCACCTGTTTAATCATTCATATCAGTCTGCCATGAACTAGCTAGTTTGCCAACATTGTAGACAGCACCTTTAAGAAGGCAAGTGGTGGCACAAATGAGTTCATCTGTGAATTCAATATTCTTCCCAGTGACAACTTTGTGAATCTGAGTAGAGAATGCCATAAGTGAGCAAAGCTAAATGTGGTTACTTTAGATAATCTAAAATTTAAAACATGTTCTGGGTTGTTTAACACTTTTTTTCTTTACTACATAATCACATGCATATGTTCTTTCACAGTTTTGATGTCTTCAGTATTCATGTTGAAAATAATGGAAATACAAGAAAAACACTGAAGGAGAAGGTGTGTCCTAAAATTTGACTGGCACATATACAGTATGTCTGAGCTTGACTCTCTCCTCAAACCTCTCATGGGAAAGTGGCTTACGATACACTGATGCCGGTGCCACCACTGATTTCAACAGCTTATTATTTTCAGTTGCTTACCTTTTCATGTCATATCTAAAAAGGGAACATTTTAAATAAAATCATACACTCAATTCATAAAGAACAAAATAAAGATCTCATGTGTGTACGCTGTTCTGCATTTGAATTTGGGAGTATCAATGTAGATTTACGGGTTGTATTATAACCAATAAACAGCTAAATGTTCTGTTTGTCTGCTGGTTGCTGACAAATTAAACATGACTGTGCCTACCACACCTAATCTTTAACATTCATTAATTCAATTTCCTTTGTGTTTGGTGCCTTCAGTTCTGGCCAGAGCTGAGGTTCAACTCGTACATGCTTGTTTTATGTACGTAAGTACCACCCGCCTTCAATATCCATCCACACCCTCTTATGAAAGTCTTGTTTTTCCTGTCCTTCTTTTCCTGTGCTCTCTTTGGAAGCAGACATACAGAGCTGTTAAACGCCCATCTCTGAGGACCACCCCACCCAAGTGTCTGTCTGAGCACATGCCCTAATTATATGTGTTTGCTTATATGTACATGCACGGTTGTAAGTTAAAGTCCAAGTGCGACTGTTCATGCAGCAGGGAGGGACAAGATGCAACAGCTTTTACGACCATCTTGAGCTGGACAGGGACATCTACTGTAGGCTCACTCCCAGTGGTCGGCAGTAAAACCACACCCAAGGGGAAACCAAGAAGTCAGCAAAGTCTATAACTCAACAAGGTATTACTCAGTATTATCAAACCTAACATCAGATGTTTGCTCATGGATAGAGGGAGCGATAGGGAATTGGCATGCCCTCTGTTACTTCAACCAGAAGCTGTTTTATGTTCATGTTTATGTGTACAGAAATTTCACACTGTATTTTGGTGAGGTACTGGCATCAACATCATTTCCCTTTTTAGTTCTACCATACTTTAAATGCACAGTATGTGAGTTCTGCTACAAAGGGTTTCTTGAACAAAACAATGAGACACTAGAAAGCACTCAGAGAGCGCAGACCTCCGCCAAGGCTCAGTTTCTCTTCATAATGAAAACCTACCACTGTCATATGAACCTATGCTCTTCTCTCCTATAATGTCCTTGCACCCAAAAGAAATATTCTTAAATGTATTTGACCCTCATTATTGGATTCTTTGACCATGAAAACCTACCATTAGCATTTGGAATCGCATACATATCATTATTAGTTTAATAGTTATTCATCAAAAATAATAATTCCATAATAGAGGCTTTCTTCTGGATCTAGCCCCGTAAGTGTTTGTCACATCTGTGGGCACACTATGAATCAGCAGACTTTCCACTACAATTTGGTGTCAGTTTCATGTCTATACATTTATTTACTACCTTACAGTAGTTACTTTCCTCAACTTGCGTAAGTTTAAGCATTCTGGATCACTTTATCTGGAATATTGACCATATCAAACTTTGTGGTTTGAGAGACTCTATTACAGTGTTATCCTGTGTTTTTTGGCTAAATTTCCCAGGTGTTACTTGTGGCATTACAAGGACAAAGGCTGAATGTGGCCCTATCACACAATAGTGAAGGATCCTTTAAAGACCTTCTGGATACAGATGATGATCCAGATCACTCTCAGAAACTTATCCATTGATCCTCGTGCCTATCCTGAAATATTATTCAAATCCATTCATAACTTTTTGAGTTATGCTATGAACAACAAAACAGATAAAGACATAACCTCCTTGGTTGAGGTAATTAAAAAGGGCATCTGAGAAGAAGAACCTGCACCTGCCTGGATGCAAACAAGCCATAAACCAAGTATCACTATAAACAGGTAATAATCAAGCTGAATAAAGTGTCATTGGGCTTCATTACAGACTTTTTCAGAGCAGAAAATGTAACTTGTTATGAGAGAAAATGCACAGGTAGGATTATTGTAATGCAACGTGGCTGCATTCCTTGTCAGAGAATCTCTCAGGGCTTTGGTTTGTTCATCTTGGCCCTTTAGTGTGGCTTTGTGAAACACTGAAATGGAGCAGATCCCTTGTTAATGTTGTGTTTGTCTTGCTCAGACAAGTCCAAGTGTAAAGTGTGAAAATGTCTATAATATCAAAGGACCTATGCCAGGATTCAAACCAGGTCTCTCTGATAAGCCCTGAGCATATACAGCATTGTGAGCCACTGCCCTGATAATGTAGTTAGTATTATGATCATCACTTGAAAGGCAGTATGAAGGTGACCAAAAAGGACAAAATGAATATTTCTCATGTCATTTCATTCTTAAAGTAGGTCAAGGGAATTTGTCAAAGGTTTCTAATACAGAGTTAAAACAACATATCACGTTTCATGAAAATTGATGCATCCATTCATGAGTTTCACAGGCCATCACAACACCCAGCTGCCTTCTGTGTGCGGGGTAAAGAGGTAGTTTGATGCATTGTGAAGCAGTGTGGGATCACACAAATCATTAGCACAACCAAAGCCAATAAAATCTAATCTGATGTGACTCAGTGGGAAATCATGTTTACACAAAGTAGTGTTTAATTTATATTACGGCGTTAACGCGGATTAATCAATTTTCATGATTAATTAGATAAAAAATTTTAACGCAATTTTAACACATGCACGATGCACAGTAACTCAACATCCCATAATTACACCCATTGACACAGATTAACCACTGATTACTGGTAAACAACTCAAAAATGTAACTATCTAGCCGCAGAACCACCTTCAAACAGCATATTGTTCCTCTGGAGGAGAAGTTTGAATACAAAAAAAAACAGAACAATAGCCCAACATAAAGTATTTTGCAAGTTGTGCGAGAGGGAGTTTTCACAACAAACCACCGTCACTGAACGTCGGAGCATCAGTAAGGGTGTGTTCACACTTGTGGCTCGTTTGCTTTGTTCCGATTCAGGGGATGAAATGATACAGTACATTTGTTGCAATTGTCCTTCAGGTGGTTTGTGTTCACAGGGTATCAGTCTGTATCGGTCCAAACTTATAAACATGTGGAGCAAACTCTTCTCTCATTGGTCAGAAATCATCTCGGGAAGAAGGAAGAGTTTACTCTATATTCTTGCTCAGCGGGAAAAACAACAAGCATGTATCATCAGCTGCCAGTGTGGTTAGTTTTTTATGTTGTTGTCTGGTGCATCTGGTGAAATAAATACGCGTCACCACACAGAACCGCATGTTGCTGAGAGATGCCCATCACCACATACTGTACACACACACAACGCATCAGGTAAACTTCGTTAGATTATGCCTATCTCGCCAACTCTGTGATAGAACAAGAAGAAGAAAAGGAGGAGGAGTTGGCGAGATAGGCATAGTCTAACAAATTTTACCTGATGTGTTGTGCGTGTGTATGTTGTGATGCACATCTCTCAGCGACCTGTGGTTCTGTGCGACGACATTATTGAATAAAATGCTTAATTGTTGAAATTAATTTCATACATGCCAAGTCAATTTTAGATATTTTAATTAAGAAGTGTTACATTTTATACCTTTATTATATGCGTTAGTACCTTGCTGGAAGAAATGATTAGGAAGATTCGTAGGACTCTAAATATAACTGAATACATTAGAACAATATCCAATTCATACACAATACAAAGTCTCACCTTTGCCCTGGCTTTTGGCCTCATCCAGCAGAGGTAGCATGATGGCGTTGTTGAGGCTGGAGGGTGATCGAACAGCAGTGGTGTACATGAGGGGCAGTGACTGTACCACAACTGGGATGCGGTGAACATGGCTGGCCAGCTTCCCTGCTCCCTGCAGGCTCAAAGGGCTGGATGGAGGAGGCGGCACAGAGTGCAGGATGTGCAAATACGGTTGACCTCTCACCCCAGGTCCAGGGGCAACCAGAGGACCTGGTGTGAGCACCGAGGAGGCAGAGGTGATAACAGACGGTGAGGAGGAAGAGGATGAAGACGATAAAGATGATGGTGAAAAAGCAGATCTGAGAGGGGAAGATGATGAGGTGGTGGGGGTTGTGGATGAAGAAGAAGGACGGGATTTGTTGATTGACAGGTCTACGGGCTCGGTCTGCGTGTGGAAGTGCAGGTCATGTGCGAGCAGGTCTTCTGGAGGTTCTGGTTTTACTCTGCTGAGGAAGAAGGGGACACCGTCCATCGCAGAATAAGGGCGCACTTTAGGTGACTGTGAAGGAGAAAAGAGACATTGATGTTAGATTTTAATGCAAAGCACTTGCAACAAGGAAAACAGAAGAGAGCCCACATCAGAACAAAGCCAAGATCTTTACTACCAAAGTTACTTCCAATACCATTTGAATGTACTATTTATCAAGGCTATAACTGATACACATTCATAAAACAAATGTTTATGTGAAATACTAGTAATTCCAATACAAAGCTTTTCTGAAATGTGTTTAAGGTGATGGTCAAATCAAACAACAAAAGTACAATTGAATAATATTTTAATATCGTTTACTGTTTGTACTGAACAGAAGAATATGTGTTTTCTCACTTCATTATTGACAGATTGGTAGCTGTAGCAACAATTAATTTTTTGCATTATGGCCACATAACTTGGTGAGAATGTCATATTGTAATTGTTGGGAGCAATAATGTAATTATGATTGTGATTAAACTTCGAGTCTACTTCTAAGAGTAACAGATTACTCTTAGAAATAGGAGCATATAAAGTAGCATAAAACTGCAAAAACTCACAAACTCAAAAAGCATTTGATTTCTTGTACATGCAAGAAATACAACACACCATAAAAATAAGATGTGAATTTCTTCTTTTTGTCTTCATACATCATGGGCTTATTTTCATTTCTGCAAATTAGATCACCTTATAAACTCCAAAATGAGGACTTTTAAATTGCCACCTTTTGTGATTATATAATTGCACATTGACATTGGGGTTACAGGTGTGATCTGATTAACTGTGCAGCCTTGTTTTATTTTTCTTAATGGGTGACAGTATGTGATAACAGTAAAACATTGTCAGGACAGATAATTGTAAAACCACTGAGTATCACATCCAATAACTAACCAGGCCAATAATCCATTGATACTTACTTTTTACAATTAATTTTTCAACTAAAATTATACATACAGTATATATCTCCTCCACCAGTCAGATGATATCTTTAATAATTCCAGTGTAATAATTCAGCCTCAGTAGTAAAACTACTGCATGATAGACATGTGTCAGTTGTACACAAGGACACTGGACAAGGAAATTTCCACATTCATTCATTCCATTCGTCTTGCAAAGTCCTTGCTTCGAATGATGTCATCCACAGATGAAACGCAGGAGTAACGATAGTGTCTCTCACACTTGCGTCCTTTCACCACCTCCCTTTGCTCACTCTCTTTTCTCTTGGCGTGGGTTGTTCTCTCTCTTTTCCTCCTGTTTTCCATCACTCCCACAGAAACGCTGCTCTCTTGGCTCCCCCTTGTATCTCTCCTAAATCTCCTTTGTGACGGTGGAAAAACATCATATGGGCTCAATTTCCTGACCGTCTCTCTCTGTCTCTCTGCGATGGGCCTCCTAAGGCCAACGCTGGTGGCTCAGTGTATCCCTCGACACATCTTTCACTTAACACCAAGCAGACTGTAACATAACCGCTCCATCTGTCTGCACAAGTTTCAGGAACCTGTGTACTTGGAAAAGATAATGGGGAACATACAGAGCAGAAAAACAACACTCACTCTGCTACTTTTTGTTTCCCTCGACCGTCTCTCATAGGACTGCCATGACTAGTCTATCAGAATGTCAAACAAACTATGTGATGTAGTTATCAAGACTCACTATTTTTTATGTGGGATGTGTGCTAGAGGGTCTGGTGAGCAGTGTTGATCCTCACAGTGGAGCCTTACAGCTGCCCAGAAAAGTCACAGAGAGAACGCACACAGAATCTTACTAATGCTATAGAAAACACTCAAGAAACTATAGCGATCAAGCTGCAGAAAAAAACTTACATTGTTTTGTACTTGGGATATTCGCCAAGGTCCACATTTCTTTCCCCTTATGTAATGCTGGCTTAGAATGGATCTGTGGCGAATTACGAATTTTTTCGAGTGGTGTGTGTGTGTCCTTTTATGTTGTAACCTACTATTTTTACTCCAGACTTGTATACTTGTTTTCAGCCTACAGGAAATGTTACGACCCCATGAATTAAGAAAAAATGCCTTTCCCTGTGAAACTCCTCTTCAGCTGAAAAACAAACCCTACTCCATAAAATACGCCCTGCAATGACCCCCTGGACCCTGGTTCGGTTCAGTGGAAGGTCAGCTGTGTCAGGTCAAGGTTCACAGCACATTATGGTCTTCATCTTGATACCACCCAATGTGCATGTTTTAGCATGCTTTAAACTGTCAATCATATTGATGTAATATTGCTTTGGAGTGAATATCAGTTGTTTTTTTTTTTGGCTGAGTTGTTTTTACACCTAAGTTTACACTTGTACCTGGGATGAAGAATTGATCAAACTTCCTTCACAGAAGCTTTTGTTCCTTTTCTAGTAATACAGTTCAGTAAGATACTCAAGAAAATGACAACTGCAACAATGACACCTATGCATTGTAACACTGGTGGGGATATTATCCACACATGGAAGACCACGGTCACAGCTTAAGCTCAAAGCATTATAATGGTACACACAGATTCAGATTGGCCACATTATAAAAAACACTCCAACCTATACTGTTCGATTCCATTACTATTAAAGCTTAACAAGAAAGTGTACTAAATTCCCTGGTCAGACACAGGTAGAACAGCTGTAGAGCCATAGGGGTCCTACTTGGGTTCTTTCCTGCCAATGTAGCCCAAGCTGCAGGCATCCAAGATGGTGCCTATTCACTCACTATGGAAAGCTTTTGATTTCCACCTTATTTCTGCATTCCACCGCACTGGCACACTCTGGCCACTGCACAAGCATAATAGTGGTTTAAAATCATTTCAATATTCTACTGATGAATATTCTACTATTTTTTGAAAATATGAATGGTAGGAAGTAGCATTGTTACACATGCATTCAACAAATAATGACAGGAAGTAGAATCCTTGCACATGCATTGAACCGATCTGCTTTCCCAGTATGGATCAGAGAGCAACAGCAGGATTCAACATAGAAAATGGTGCCGGTGAAGCAAAATAACACCCACTGCACAGTCGGACTAGGGCTGCATATGTGCTATTTCATTTGGTCATATGATCTTTGACCTTAAGTGACCTTTAAAGGGTCACACACCCCTTATATGGATAATACAGACACTTTTTGCTAGATTTAAACCAAAGTAGGTAGTTAGGTGTTGTGGAGGTCTTGAATTTTTTGTAGTTTTGATGATGTACTCTGTGAAAAACATGCTGGCGTGGGTGTTGCACTCAGTGAGTGCTCTTGTTGTTATACAGTTAAACCTGGTAGAAAAACCTTTTCGAGGAGGCTCCCAAAGAGTAGTGATAGGAACTGCGATGGTACGACTGAACTCATCTAATAAACACACATTCACAACAACTGCATTGAGAAAGTCAACACAAAATGCTCCAATACAAAATGCTTCAGTACAAAAGAAGCAGCAAATTACAGCAGCTATTACAGTGTTACAGTGAGAGGCAGTGTTGTAAAGCTTTTCCTGTTGTATGAATTAAGCAACCTGTAAAATGCCACAAACTGAATAGTCACTTGATTCTGGCTCCAAAGGAGTGTTAAAATGCCATACTTTAACTAAAAATACTAAAAGACTGGTATAAAAACAGCTAATTTCCATGTCCATGACTATACACTGAGTGATTTTTTTTTTATACAAATCACACACTAAAAATATATCAGAGCTTACAGGTATGCATAATTAAGGTGCATGACTGTGTTGAGTGACAGGTAAGAGAGTGCCATCTGCCATGTAAGCTTTGATTGATATCTTGTTTGACTGTTCAGCAACTTTTGGTTTTTCTCTTTATTGAAAAAAACATATTTTTGACAGACAGCTGTAATATAGTTCTGGTTAAGAACTTACAGGAATGACAAGCTTATTAACAGAACATAATTACATTAGCATTAATTTGGTAATACCTCATAATGTCTAGCCTATCATCTAGCCTGTTGATAATCAACTGTAATTAGTGATTGCAAGAGGTATTAACATGTATCAAGTGGCTTAAGTTGCTCTTAAATTGTGATTATATGTGGTATATGGTATGTTAATAACTGTACAGAATTCTGACCAGTGCCACCACTACAAAAAAAAGGATCACCATATCCATCCTTGTTCCACACAGCATATACACTATTTAAGTAAAATTATGTGGGTTTCTCTCTTGTCATTTGATTTGGTCCCTGGCTAGAAATCAACTATCTTGCATTAAACCTTAATGTTAAAAACATTTCAAAACTAATATTACTTAATCTCTATTATGCATGTGTGATGCCAAATGTGCTTGGAATTTCTCTTGCCTAAAATCCTGAAATACAGTAGTACTAGATAAATTCTTAACACAGTCTTTTACACACAATCTCTGCATATTCAAGTTCAGTATAGGATTGGAGTGTCACATACTGCCTGAAGCTATACTGCCTGACGGCTTTGAACTGTTACATCCACTGAGATTGATCTTGGTGTTTTGAAAATCTTGTCTTTCTGAGTACGTGCTCTTAAACACTGTCTGGTTGGCTGCTTAAGTTATGGTCAGTTTTTTTTTCTGCAGGTGAAATATAATTAAAAGAGGAAACTAAAGAATATGTGCAACATGCCAACTGCAAGCACACTCTAAAATCTTTTGAAATACTCAACAAAACAGATATTTCAAATCCTTAACACACTGATTGCTACTTCTGAAATGTATTTTTTATAAGCTTTTTTGCTAACTAATTCTGCAATAAACACTGAGAATCAATTTGAATGTTTTCTTTTGTTGCTATCACCCACTTTTAAAGCATAGATTTGAGGAGCCTTCGATCCATACATAGTTTCTCCACATGGCTTATTTGAAAACTCATTTGGAGCCATGTTTGTAGGCCTCTGGCCAATATTCAACATGCACATTTTACAGTAGATTTTACAGCTACTCCTTTTTTATTTAAATTCAATTCTCATGTAAACATACTTGAGAAATACCAATCCCTAAAACCATGTAACTTGTCTTTAAAGGAGACGTGTTGCGCATTGTGTGGCATAATATTTGAAGTTTCTGGACCCTAAAGATGATATAAATGCAGTTTTAAGCTTCAAAATCCCTCCCATTGTTGTTTTCTTTGCTGTTTTCTTTTGCTGAGCTGAAAAAAAATCCATTTTGGTCCCATGTTGCCACTCATTCTTACTGGTTGTTTATTTTTTTGAGTGATCGGACCAATCAGAGCTCATGGGGTGTGGGTTATGCAAATGAGACAAGACACTGGTAGGGTCTGGTGTGACGTGAACCATGCCGAGGGCTGACCTGAGTTCAAGAGGGCGGGGCCTAGAGCTCAGCCTGAGTTGATTGACAGGAGATGTGACATCACAGTGAGGGAGAAAGCAAGCTGTAGATTTTCATGCAGATTCAGCTGACCAGATCAGAAAAGCTCTGCACAGTGTTTGTCTCTGAATTCACTGTTCTGATAGTGCAACATTATTTTAGGGCCCTGGAACATGCTTTATCACTTTAAAAACATAGAAACTTGATTTTTCATGATATGTCTCCTTTAATATATTATGTGTAGCTGTGAAATAGTGTGAAAATCACATGCTTTTAGTGTTGTTATTTTTTGTCACATGTATCTATGACTTCATCTTTACAGGTGATCCTTTCACAGATCATGTGATCATTGTAAAAAAAAAAAAGAGATATCCTGAAGAAGCTTTGTTACATTGTCTATGAATATTAGAAGCTAATGCAATGTTAAATTAAGATGAAAAACAGCAAAACATAACATATGCACCCTGATTTTTCAAGTTTCAGTTTTTGCTTTTTCCTTGTGATAAAATCAATTAAATGTCACTTAAACTAAATGATCAAACTTCTATTGTGCATACACAGTTCTAAATCATATTTTCCAGGGCCACTTAAAATTTCAACTTTAATTTAAAATTTCAAATGTTTGTGCTATGTTATTCAGAAATATTAGACTCAGTTTCACTGATTCTGATTATTACAGAGTTAGAAATTTGGAAATGTGCTAGTGACCAGTCCTGTGCGGTAAAATTGGAAACAACTATGCTGAAAGTTCCACACTGTAGAGTCAAGCTAAAATGAAAAACATAATCTTATTTACATCTCCAGTTCAGACACTCCAAAACAACTCCACAAGCACAAATGGAAAACTTGAACCACCCCCACTTTCGTTTTGACAGATACAAACACACATATTTGCTCTAACCTACACTTACACACACATAAAGATATGCTCGACCCGCCTGCCTGCCTCTGTCCTCATGCCATTGTCTTTATTAGGGGATACTGGTTAGCGGGGCAGATTTTCCAGCCCTTGTGGGTGAACAGTCTAACGAGGCAGACCATTTCCAGCAAGCCCTTGGCCCCCCGCCACCCAAATGAAGACCACATTTCTTCAGCAGCCTAAACTGTCTGTCTGTGTCTGCCGTCTAAAGGGAAGCTCAGTCAGTTAGGGCGAGATTGGATCTTGGTGCACTTCAAAGCCATGTGGGCTGCAATGCTCACATCCTGTCTGTGACAGCCTTCACAACACATATTGAAAAAGGCTTCAGATATTAGGCTGCAGGGCTACAGCACAACTTTCAAACCCTTGAGCAACAGCTGAGAACAGGACATCTCTAAAGTAACCACCTGCGGCTTCTCTATCAAGTCCTCAGATGTTGAGGGTCAGATGCAATTCTTATCAACAGCCAGCACAGCACAGCCAAACAATTCTCTACAACAACTAAGATAACCTGATGGGTTATCGGCAGCTGGCATTTTTCTAATCCATCATCCACTAATACTCTGCACTCCTTCTCAACAGGAACTACCTTACTGTCTTCCAACAAGGTGCCTGTGGTGATGTGTTAGGAGCAAGCAATTATTGGTAGGTTATGAATGGAAATCAATAATAACTGAGCATTAATATGTCATGATTGCAAATATTAAGTGGCCTGCATCCACTGCAAACACAGCTGTGACAGAAACACAAAGCCCTTGTAACCTAGCAACAGTTCCTCCACAACAAGACCACTTCATTTCAAGGTATGTCAGACTAGAGTGTGCTGATACTGCATGTGGGCCATAAAAGTCTTGAATGAGGTAACTCCATTATCACAACATGGGGGGGATACACAGAATGTTAAACTTTATGAAAAAGAATGAATTTTCCTCTTAAGCCTCTTGACTAAAACAAAATGGACACCTCAAGTTTGATTTCAACAGTGTTATAATGACATTTATATTCTGTAATGAATTAATGGTAATTGTAATATAAATACTGGTCAGAGTCTTCAGCAGGAGATTTTTGAAAGAGATATTAGAGAGAGAGAGAGAGAGAGAGAGAGCGAGACGGAACCATGATAGCATTTACAGAGAACGACTGTAGTGAAGTTTGTTTTTCTGTCCCTGTTTGTGTATTTGAGCAAACAGATTATTCATGTGTTTATTACCAAAGAGCAAGGGAGGATAAAGGGAAATACGGAGACGTAAAGAGCAGGAACAGAGATAGATAAGATTTAGAGTTTCCCATGTGACCCTCCTCCTTGGAGCAGTGACTTCATCCACAAAATCACCCCCTGCCAACATGGACTTTTTTTTCTGGCCCCAGTCACCTTCCCAAACCCCCTATGCATTCCTGCTCCAGCTGTGGTTCTCCTCCTCCTCCTCTTGATTCCTCTCCTCTTCCTGCATACTACCATGCTCTCCGACCACTCCTCTTAGCCCCCACACTCACTCTCTTGCTCACTTGCCTAGGCCTGGGAGTGATTATCTGCCCATTGCCAGGAGGAGGAAAGAAGTAAAAGGAAAGCAGGAAAAAAGGAGAATTGTCTGGAAAATAACTGCTCTCTTACCCCTTGTTCCGATTCCAGGGGCTCAGCTTTGACTCGGACTGCAGGCATTCCGTCAAGCATTAACATCCTGTTTCTTAGGCTGCCTGTAAAGGGACACAGAGGAGGTATAAGATGGGTGTTGTAGCATGACTAAGCAGGACTAATACACATGAACATCTACAATGTTGCGTTCACACATTTTAAACTAGCAGAAAGTCATATTTTGAAACCATAAGAAGACGACAGACAGAACATGTGTATAAAATGTGTAAATGCATTCAGTACAAAGCATGATTCTCTCCTCCATGGATGTTCAATAGCCTGGTGGAGTGCTGCAGGGCTAATCATACATAAAATGATCTTTATACTTAAACGGAACACAGACACAGCACAGACAGAAAGTTACACTGTGAACATTAATAATTAATAGTTAAACAGTTTATACATACAGAAAAAAACTTAAGACACATTTGCAAATCCATCTTTTCCTGCCTCTGAGCACTGTGTCTGTGTTAAGTGGGCAGCTGTACTCGGCTCCTCAGCTCCGTGCTGTGGCTTTAAGAGGGATACTCAGATGGAGCCAATGACAACAATGCATGTTCCGTATCCCTCAGCTGGGGCCGACCTGAGGTAACCCTCCCACTTATTATTTTAGCAGCAGTACATGGAGGAATGCAAGAAAAGGCAAATAGATTCTAAACATCTCTATTACTCTCCACTGCTGGCACCAGCAGCAGGATGTGTGGCCCGCTCCAGTCAGCAGCACTGCGGCCATCATGATCACCCTTGTGTGGAAAATACCCTTAGCTGTCATAAATGACATCTATCCCTTCTCCAATGCTGACTGCCTGACCATCAAACTTACTGAACATCTCAGATCTCAGCCAACATCCATTTGGCCTTGTAATCATGATTTTTTTTTCACTCACCAGGAAATCCACTAAAAGATACTTATCAAAAACCTCTCTCTTACAGACAGAATTTGTTTCAGCAAAATGTAATACCATGTATTGTTCCACTAGCTCACAGATTCTGAGGCAAAAGACTAATCCTGACTGTGGTTGTGTGTGAGGAAGGTAGAGAAGTGGGAGGATTTACTCCCTCAATCTGCAACACCCCCCAGATCTCGCCTCTCAGGTCTAAGTCCCTCAGGTACCCTAGCTGTGCAGCTATTGTATTGTTGTCCAGGATGTCCTTCGGCTTCAGGTCTTGGTAGGCCCAGATAGCGTTGCCATAGTAACGGCTGGGCGGGTGGAGCTGCAGCCTCAGTCCAGCCTGAAGCCATGTGTTGAGAAGAAGAAGAAGAAGAAGACAGAGGAGTATGAAGAGATGTGCAAAGTATGCTTTATTTTTATGTTTTAGATGATGACTGTAGTTTGTCTGAAAAATTCCAGAATGAGGCACTTCAGATAAAATCATCTATAATTAGATTTGTGTGTGTTTGTGTGTGGGTGTGTGTGTGTGTGTGTGTGTGTGTTTGAATGTGTTTTGAGCAGCAAAAAGTTCTCATCTAAACACAGTCATGCCAAAAGTGTTTTTATTTCTCAAATCAGTTTATACTGTATAAAAACATTTAGTTGTACTGTATTTCACATTGAGAACTTGTGTATGTTTGGAAATGCTGCAGCCTTTCCCTGTGTGCTTACAGTTAATCCAGTGGTTTGTGAACGCCTTCTTAATGAACTGGCCTGCAGCAGGCTATTCATAGGAAATCAATGGCAAGTGCATACCTCTGCCTGTGGCTGCAATGGCCCACAAGCAGTGAAAGAGACCTAACACTGAGTAATGAGCTAACAGAGGGGTTCAGCATTCACAGGAGTTCATGTCAAAATACTTTGGCCAAAATCAGCCGCTTGCCGCTGCCATGAAACAAACATCACCAGTATTTCCACCAAGAGGCAACCGAAAGATACAAATATGAACAAACACTGGCCTTAAAATGAGCAGAATTTGTTCTAGATAATAAACCACTGTGTAGTCAGTATTCTTTATCACTAAATTTGGTCTGCTGGCGGCAGGCTCAGACAACCAGCAGTGTGCTGTCCATCAGCAGTATGAAGCTCTGTGTGTGGGAGATGGAGAGAGGGAGGGGGTTAGAGGGAAACAGGGTAGATTAAGATCACCTTTCCATTTGCTGCACTCTGAAATGAAATGGCCATCCCAGGTGTGTGGGGGAGTTGGATGGAGAGAGGAGAGCAGTGGAGTGTTGAGGCATCTCATTTCCCACCTACCCGCCCTCCTGTCCCCACCAAAATCCAGAGAGAAAAAGCTAAAAGGAGCAGGGTAGTTCTTGCAGTATTTTGCTTGACATGTACATATTACTGTGTCTGCTACTCTTTGCTTTTGCGGATATGCTTATTTGTGCTTCTGTAAATATGTCCAGTTATAACTTGAAACACCCACAGGATATCCATGACCTCAGGTCCACTAGCTCTTCATTCCCTGATGGCTATCTGATCTGTGCTGATGAAGGTGATAGCGGCTAGCTGGAGTGGAAGGAAGAAGTAAAACTAACTATGAACAGACCGACTCAATCAATTAGAGGTCAGCACCACTGCTAGAAAACATCTGACCTTCAGAGACTAAATTGTGACCTAATCAAACAGTGGCATCATCCACCATGTCCAGAACGCATTCCTAAAAAATACAAATTCATTATAGTTGTACTATAATGAATATATATTCTATATAACATATTTTTTCAAAATTAATTTCTGCGGTGCAAATGATGAGTGCTTTGACCGGACAAAACTCTCAAGGGTGAGTGTTTATTGAGTGTATTCTCTCCATCACTGTGACATCACTTTCTGAGAGTAAAGACCGAACTTGCTTAATACTGTCAGTGGATGTTAACTCACACAGCATTGAAAGACATTATTTCTTTAAGTTAAGTGTAAATAAAGTCATGAAAGCAGGTTAAGTATCTGATTTCATATACACGCTCTGATTTCTCCAGCACAGATCTCTCTCCTGTGAATTTTCTTGTGAATATGTACAGAAATACCACACACCCTGAAACATACTGTGACAGACGGGCCCCACCAATGCTTTGTTCCCATGTCAAACGCCCAGAGCAACTGGGTGCATCTGTGTCACAGAAGCTGGACCTGCTGCCATGAAAAGAGATGAAAACGAGTGAGGGGAAGGAGCCGGTGAATTATGGGAGATACATGAGGAAGGATTAAGGAAGGTGATAGCAAAAGAAGCAGGGGGTGGCACAGGAGGGGGGTGGCTTGTTTAAGAGTACAGAGTTTCTGGCAGGAGTGGTGGTTAGGGAAGCAACGAAGGGGAGTTGAAGAGGTTTGAGAAGGGGGGAGGGGTGTTTAGTGGGAGAGAAGGAGGGGCGGGAGTCAGAGTAGCAGGAGAGGGTACAGAGGGGATATGGACCCGAGCCACGGCTCGGTCGAGCGCAAAGCTCACGGTGCAAGAATGCCAACAGACCCCCTCACACCCAGTGCTCCAGAGAACAGAGAAAGAAAGCAGGAAAGAAAACAGCAAGGGGAAGCATTTTAAATGCTGCGGATCAGGAAGAAATTAGTGATAAAAGTACAAATACATAAAAAAGACAATGCTGTAAATAGGTAAGATGAGCATTTCCTGTGTTTTGCTTGTAGTGTGTGCCACTGGCCTCTTTGCTGCAGCTCACTTCCCTTCTCTGTGCCCCTGGACACCCCAACGTGAAACATTGGCCTGATAACCAGCCTAAAACTGCCTGTTCACAAACTCAGTCTTCTACTTCCTCTATTTTGAGTTACTAACTGCAGCAACTTTTGGTGAAACATGTACATGTTGTCAGCATAATCAATGAGCATGCTAATACTGGTGACTTAAAGAGGTGGTCCTGTAGTATAAACAAATTGTGTGTCTAAAAGATTTATGTCAGTGTAGATAGCATAGAGTCAAAGTGGAATCACAGATCCTTTTTCAATCTAAACCTCAGTCAACTTCATGTTCATGTATGTCTGCTTATGACTTTTTTTGTTTCAAAAAGCAATCTAAAAAGTTTCCTGCACAGTTACTTAAAGAATGCATGTACGTGGACATACTGTCACTTAGTGTAGTCGGAGGCTTAAGAGACCTACATGTACTGTAAACCTTTAAACTAGACTGGCCAATGATTAATTGTTTTTCATGGAATAAAAACTAATTCGGAATTACCCATACCGAGTGTGACTAAAATGCCTGAGTGTGATTAAAAAATGCCTAAACTCATAAAGGAAATTAATCACACAAGCAGAATATCTAAACTCAGTCCTGACACACTCCAAACTGTATCAATCCCACATTTTCACTGACCAACTGATTCTGTTTGTTTTTGTAAGACTCTCCTCACCTGATAAATGGCCACATCTCTTAAACTCTTGTGCACTATTTGAAACTTCTGTTAAATGCGTTGTCTGTAAGCTGTTAACATCACCAGAAATAAGTTGACTAAGCAGCTATTTGAGCTAGAAGAAGACACTACATTAACTTTTTCTCACACATTTCTCATTTCCATGACAAGTAAACTGACCTTTACCTAGTTTTACAAGTGGAGTTCCCCTTTAATGACTTTCTAACCTAATACAGCACATACTGGTGTTGATATTGTTTGTCTTGTGTGTTTGTATGAACAAGGTGAGGATGTGTTTTCCTTTTGACTTCACTCCTAGATGTAGTGAGATGGACATAGCTCTTTTTTCTAGTCCTTTGCCACTCTGTGAATGGTCTCAGAATTTCCATTTCATAAGCTGTATTTCCCTTGGCAGGAGTAGCAAGCAAAGTCATTTGGATGCTTCTGGGACATTTTTGAACAGGGCTCAAGAGAGCGGAGTGCTGCTACCTTCCTGCTAATAAAGGCATGGACTTCTAAAACCCAAACAGCCACAATGGCATCAAGTTATAGTTTATGTGTGCATCTTTTCAAAAAAAGAGAAAATGTTCCCTTTAGGGTTAAAAACCCCTTAGAGATGCACTCAACTGATGCACTTTACCTCAAAACAGCGTTCTCTTTTCCTCTGGGAATAAATCAGTTCCACAGAGAAAACACAGCTCTCTTCATAAATCCTGCTATTATTAGAGAGAACACACTTATCATGTGTTGGTTGTCTTCATCTTTGGGCCATACAACTTGAGGCGCTTATCAGGTTCCATCGATTTAAACCCAGTGACACCTTTTTATCTCAGATACTTCTCAGGCTTCACTTGCAGTTAACTGTGATGGAACAGCACGCATACTCTCACACACAGACATGTACCTTTTAATACAGAATCAATCCTGAAGTTTTGTTCTTGATATATACTTCATAATGCAAGAGGCTGCCACCAACAGCAAGATACCAAGGACTCAACAAACCAAAGGAACAAACCAAAGGAAAAGGACAACAGACTATGATATCTCCAAACATGGACACTCCATTTCCAGAAATAGAGATGGTAATGAGTAAATATTGATTTGATTGCTTTTTGCTTTAGTAATACAAGTCAAGCTCCACTGTACTGAAATCTTTCTTCAAAAGAGCCCTTAAAATTAAATGTTTTATTTGATTTTTAAAAAGTGCATTTTGTTCAGTACAGAATGCATCCCCTTTCCATTGACAGTATTAACTCAGGTCTCCTCAACTACAGTATGAGAGTAAGTACCTCTGGGTAATCTGCTAAAGTAATGCATGAAACCATGCTCAGATGAAACCATGCAGATCACAGATTAGCTCATCTAGGATACCTATTGTGTCAATACATGCATATACGCACCACTATGTTGTGATGCAGGATATTTTTAAATAGCCAATCAAAGGTAATAGGGGAACTCCAACAGTGTCACCTAAAAAAAAATCTTAAAATATCTTCTGTGACCCAGGTTCAGTATTTTTTTTTAAATTATAATGTATACTTATAAGTTTTTTCCTTCATCAATGGTGAATTACCCATACATGCATTTGCACAAAAGATGATACCACAATATGTTTATATTGCATCACTATGACAAAGAGCCACGCTGAGGTTGTTTTATACCTGCAGTGGAAACTAAACCAGGTTTAGCAGAGTGTAAATGAGTTGAGCTGAAACTGTCAGTGCAAAAGTGACAATGTATAAGTTTAAGTGAATCAGGAATGGAGTAAGACATTCCTAAAATAATATCTGAACTCAGCAGTTCTTCTGTGGCCCACATTTATAGAAGAGCATTGGCAGGGAAATGACAACAACAGCGCAAAAGATAACCCTGGCAGAATCTGATATGTCTGCAGCTTAAATTACCTTCAATAAGAGGAAGCATTTTTTATTATGATGAAACTTAATGTGGCAAATGCGTTTTTGTAGTGGTGTAAAAAGTGCTACAGTAAGCCCGTCAATATTTGAAGTAAAAACTAAACAGATGTCATAGATGAAATCTAATTTACATGTATTAAACGTCTCCCATTAGCTATTGGATGAAATTACATATGTTGTGTGAGTGGTTGTTTTCCCCCATGTATAGAGACAGAGCTTTGTAAACATTCACTGACTTTTATCAAAGTGTTTTGGATTGGAATAGTTAACTCTGCTTTTAATACAAAATCTGCTCATAGAATCAGACTGTCTGTCTGTTTGTATCCATGCACAATGGTCACAGTATGGAAGTCCCTGAACATTTGTAATACAAAACAATGCAATAATATACAGTATCATATATTTACAGTAAATTCTGTCAACGGCAAAGGCAAAGTAAAACAAAGAGACATAATATCCATTTGCAAACGTGTGAGACAGAGCAATGAACATTGTCCTTACTGCCTTAGCCACAGAGCTCAGCACCTGGGAGGAAACCGGCTTCATTTATAGAGAGCTGATACCCATGTAAATACACAAACACACACACATATTCACACACAGGCCCACGGAAGTTCCCATATTCTGCTGGATTGCCCTTGGGTCCTTGCTATTTCTGCCACGGGCAGGGGGATCCTGTGTCAGTAATCCTGTCGAGATGAGGGGGATGAGGTCGCCGGATGCAGCTCAAGTCCACTGCCTTCACAAATATGCACATGTACACATATGCAAAACAGCGGTAGTTTGCATGACTCCTTTCTGAGTGGGCAAAATAAATAGTTTCTATAAAAGACGAGACAGCTACTGGACTATTAAAAACTTGCTCATATCGTCAACGCAAACTGAGATAGTGACTTTAATGTAAGTATTCCACTCACATCTCTACTAAACGATTTATATTATTCAAACATGTTTGAAGAGGACAGAGGAGAACTTTTGTGATATTTATTCTTTGTTTGGTACCTTTTTTGTCACACCTCTGCCGTTAGAACCTCATATGTACATAAGGTATGGGAAATGAAAAAGGTACTTATTCTGAGAGAAAACACTCAAAGCGAAGAGTAGGCCACTGTCTGGTTTGTCTGTGCCTTTGTCTGAGTGTCAGATGCACTTTTTATAAAGCTGACTTCCTGAGCCTCTGCTCTGTTCTGCAATCTGGCTATCAAACACACACACATTCACACAAGACTCGTGACCTCTGTCTGCACCCACAATAAACTGAATTTGTCTTAGATTCAGACACACATACAACTCTGTTTCTGAATATTACAGCAGGGCTGTAATATTCAGAAACAGTAAAATTTAGATGCCCATTCAACGCAAATGGCACCCCCACATACCTACAGTATGCACAAAGAAATATGCACATACCACAAACACTCAGAAATCCGCATACACTCATACACACACTCCTCTACAGTGCTCCGGAGAGAGGTAAACAGAAGAGTCTGACATCCTCTTGCATCATGTGCCTCAAATGCAGCAGAGAAACAGCTAAACAAGCTGTGACTGTGACAGCTCTAAAGTGAAGTGGCGTTACTCAACTGAGCTTCGACTTAGAAGTCAAAGCAATTTGTGACACCATTCTAGACAGTTTATGTCCAATTGAAGATCATTTTGATGTAATCATGAGAAAGAATAAGTTAAATGTTCTGTGCCAAGGGCTGGACACAGTTCAGCACCAAAGAAACCACAAAAAGGCCACATAATAGTTCCTTAAGAGCCAATCCACTATCTTGTTTCAACATAATCACATGACATCATGAGCACTCTTTAAACATGGGCCCACACACTTACTTCAGTAAATGCAGTAGGGTCAGTGGCTATGCATCTAAAATAGCCTCTGACACAAAAACCTTGTACCAAAAGAGGGAGGTGGGGTGGTGCAGAGCAATGTAGGATAACAGTGTGCAGATATTGGCACAGTTTTTCACATACATAAAATGTTCTTTGCAGGTTTTTGTCACATTTAAACACTGATATGTATCTACTGGTACTGTAGTACGATTTCTACTGAGAAGAGAGATTTTGTCTTCAGACTAATCAGACATTAGTTCTGATAAAAATGTACTTAGTGACTCTTATTTCATCTCAGAATGCAGGTTCATGGTTGAGGTGTTCACAATCTCTATGTTCTTATGAATCATATCAAACTCACTTAGATGCAATAGTGACCACAGGTAAATACATAATACACAATACAGAGCAAAAACTATGTAAACTTGTGTTGATGGCAAGAGGAAATTCTACAGATATTAAGAAATGCCCAATAATATAGATAGTTTGTATGAAACTAAATTCCATAAGAGCTCAGGGTCAAATCAGAAGTAATATAACAACCATATATGTATACACACACACACACACACACA
>JAQQAE010001102.1:0-27327 GCA_029823295.1 Pseudamia nigra
CATCCAGGGTGTACCCTGCCTTCGCTCAAGTCAACTGGGATTGGCTCCAGCACCCCCCCCCCCCCCGATCCTCACGAGGATTAAGGGGTAGAAAATGGATGGATGGCAAGGGAAGTTTACAAAAATGGACAACAGTTCCAGACAACGGATGCCCTCTGTGAAGCCATCTTCACCACTTGGGGCAACATTCCCACTAGCCTCCTGGAAACACTAGCATCAAGCATGCCGAAACTAATTTTTGAGGCGATTAACAAGAATGGCGCAGCTCCTCATTATTGAGTCCTTTTTTGAAAATTTGATTTTATATTTTAGGGTTTTTTTCATTTAGATGTGGTCTTAGGCTGTTCATCAGCTGATCAAAAGTTTATTTCAATTTAATGGTTGTTTGCAATAAATTGCTTGCTCAAAATTTTTTCTTGTCTGACTCCCATTTCTTCTTTTTGCATTTTGAAGCACTACTTAGAATCTTGTGAAGATCCAACAGTGCAAAATGTACATTCTTGCAATTTTTCAACTCGTCTTAAAATTTTGATCAGGAGTGTATTACGGTACTATTTTGTCCCATTCACTATTGCTCAGGTCAAGGCACCCGTCTATCTCCTGCCATTACTGTTTGGGTCGGGTTCCATCTGTTTCCTCTGGTTTTGTTTATGTATTTATTTTTCATGAACTCATTTATATATTTGTTAGTATTATTGTAAGTGACCGTGCAGTTTAGTTTTTGTATTATGATTTGATCTTTATTATCCTAGCATGATGCAGCTGGAACGCAAGGAAAAGGCAGAACATTTCAAGTTGAAGAACGCTCAAAAGGAAAACCGTGTGACAGTGCCAAGTTGATATTTATGTTGTATTTTATTATGTTCAAGTAAAAAATAAGTTAAAAATGTACATATTTCTCATTTAGATGTCAAGTAAAATATACAAAGCATAAAACTAGAAAAACTCAAAGAAATGCAAGAAGTTCAAAAAATACATAATCAAGTTGGGATTTCTTCTAGGGTGTTTCAAAGAGGACCGATGTCCATACGACAGAGACTGTTTTGTTTGTCCATTTTTTTCTAATTGAATCACCCTAGAACATCATTAACCTGGATCTTTAAATTGCAGTTATCTATTCCTTTCACGATTAAATAATTACACTGGTTGATACTGTGGTTTGATTAATTGTGCAGCTCTACCGCTCAAATTAAGATTTTTTTCAGCTGGTAGAGTTTTCTGCTAATTTCTGTCATCAGCATGTGTCCCACGTGGTTTTCACGGTTCTGAAAACCATTTTATTGTGAACAAACTGTAGTTCAGATGGAGTGAAGTCTTGAGTGCAGAGAGCGCTGCTGTGTCTGTCTCCTGAGGAATGTGGCGCAGAATGCCTCAGCTACTCTCTCCGGGCCGTCCCTTCATTGTGTGCATACCTCTGCAGGATTGGGCCTCATGCTCTCTGTGCGTAGTGAACATACTGAGGTGGTGGAAGGGGTCACTGTCGATGCTGGACCTTTTGTGTGTGCGCTGATGGATAGCAATCGGACAGTTACAGTATGTGCCGCTGTCATCAAAGCCATTGGTTCACAGCTCACTGATGTGTGCCGATAAGTAGAGTCAGCCATGCATCATTAGCTGTGTCCAGGCTGTCGAAGTCACTGCTTCAGGAGCCACAGTGTGTGATGAGGCCCACTTTCACATCAACGTAATACACCACTGCACTGAGCTCTGTTTATGTTAAATGGGCGCAGACTTGAAGAAGAATCCCAGACTTTCAGTAAATGTCACAGCCCTTGTATTTTCATCCACTGAAGTTTATAGCTTACATGCAGACTTCCACTCTAATTTCCAGATGCTAAACATGAGTATCTGCTTTTTTATTGGTCCCTCACATTTCCATTTGCCCATTGAAGAGTGAATTGAACAAAACGGAATTTGCTGTCATTTATGACACGTTAATTCTTGTGAAGATATTGCATTGTTTTGTCAGATCACAACAGCTTTTAGACTTTTTCTTGACTCTATTGTTTCTTTATTTCCTAGTATTTCCATTACATTAATAATGAAATTTAAACCTAAATCTTTTGTTTTTCTCCTGGGCTATGTGCTTGCATTCTAGAGTTGCACTATTTGGTGAAAAGGTTGGATAGCAATTACTGTGAGAGATATTTCGATTGGGCTTTGAGTGGACTTAAGTTATCATGAAAATGCATATAATCCATATTTACAAATGGCAATTAAAACGTACACAGTACAAACTAGCATAAAATACAAAATTTCACCATATAACCTAATTGTGTTTATGTTTTCTATTTCTGTAGTCACCTAAAATCCTCCTTAACATAGACCTTTAAAATTGTTCTCATCATTTCTTTTTATTATAAAGGCTGCAATTTAAAGCGCAGTAGTTAATTAATTGGTATGATAAACTATGCATCACTGTTGCATTGTACGGGCATTTAAAGTTGTAACAGTCAAGTGAAAAATGCACTTATCTGCTTTATTTATAATTTTCACCAGTAAATATATGACAATAATAATAATAATAATAATGTACAATCCCAATTCCAAAAAAGTTGAGATGTAAATATGATGTAAATAGAAACAGAATGCGATGTTTTGTAAAGCTCATAAACCCATATTCTATTCTTTATAATACATAAATAACTTGTCATATGTTGAAACTGAGACACATTTGCATTTCATAGAAAATATTAGCTCCTTTTGAATTTGATGGCAGCAATACACTTCAAAAACATTGGACAGGGGCAACAAAAGGCTGGAAAAGTAATTGGCACAAATCAAAAACAACTGGAGGAACAATTGACAACTAAATGGATTAACTGGTAACAGCTCATTAACATGACTCGGTATAAAATTAGCATTGCCCATGTTCTAACTCTTTTGAAATGTATTGCTGCCTTCAAATTCAAAAGGAGCTAATATTTCCATTGAAATGGTAAAATGTCTGTTTCAACATCTGATATGTTTTTTATGTTCTTTTGGGAATAAAAAATGGGTTTATGAGATTTACAAATCATTGCATTCTGTTTTTAGTCACATTTTATTTACACTGCCGGTCAAAAGTTATAGAATACCACAGTTTTTTGGTGAATTTCAAGCAGTTCAAGTTCAATGAAGAGCTTGAAATGGTAAAAAGGTTGATCAAGCCTTGAAAGTTGGTGCAACCAATTCTGGAGTTGTCCCATTTTTGCTTGATTAATTACAACCACCTGCCTGCATAAAAGCAGTGTTGGAACACACTGTGGTACCATACTCTCATGAGCATTATTTGAACAGTACTGAACTGCAGAAAACATTGTGTTGCTATGAAAATGACACGAAAAAGGCAATTAACAATGGACAAGAGACAAAGCCTCATAACACTTAAAAGTACAGTATAGGTCTTTCCTACAGAGAAATTGTGGAGATACTCTGTGTCAGTGAGTACAGTTTCCTTCACCACCAAAAGGCACTCAGAAACTGGGGGAAACTAAGCATCAACAGAATCAGAAGACAAGTTTATGAAAATCAACAGCTTGTGTGATATGTGGCTCACAGGGCAACAACTTCAAACACAGCTTAATAGTGGTCATAGTCAGCTAGTCTCAGTTTCAACTGTGAAGGGAAGACTTTGATTGACAGGTCGAGTTGCAGCAAGAAAGCCGTTGCTAAGACGTCAGAATAATAAAAAGAGGCTTGTCTGAACCAAGGAACGCCCCCTGTGGACTACTGAAGAGGGTATTATGGACAGGATTCAAAATTTGAAATCTTCAGTTCATCACGCAGGATTTTTGTACACTGTAGCGTAAGTGAAAAGATGGTTCCTCAGTATGTGACATCAACTGTCAAACATGGAGGAGGAAGTGTGATGGTCTGTGGCTGTTTTGCTGGATCCAGGGTCAGTGACTTGTGCAGAGCGAGAAGCACCCTGAACCAAACGGCTACCACAGCATTTTGCAGCATCATGCAGTACCCTCTGGTATGCACCTAGTTGGTCAGGAGTTCATTGTACAGCAAGATAATGACCCAAAACACAAGTCTAAGCTGTGCCAGAACTACCTAAACAAAAAAGAGCAACATAGTAAGCTTGAAAACATGGAGTGGCTGCACAGTTTCCAGAATTAAACCCCATCAAGCTTGTGGATTTGGATTTCATGATTTCTTTTTTAACTTCAGTTGTTTATTTGTTCTATGCTTTCATTTCAGCTTACAATGAGCTATTAAACTGTATACTGTACATTTCAATAAAAATACTGGAATAATTGGAGTGTTCTAAACCTTTTTACCACTAGTGTACATCTCAACTTATGTGGAATTGGGGTTGTACTTGAGCAACATTTTCAACAACTTTTTCCTGCATTTGTTATCAATCTGATGAACCTCAACCCATCTTTGCTTCTTAATGATTAAGCCTCCATTTGGATGCTCCTTTTGTACAAATCTATGATTTGTCTGAATTATTTATAACTAGGTATTAGCCCTAAATTGCCGTTGGTATAAATTTTTTTGAACGTGATGAAATGGATGTAGAATTACAAATGGAAGGAAGTAAACGAGACACACCATGAAACATATTGTGTTCATACTGTTAGAGTAAATTTCTGTATTTCATGCTGTTCATACTTTACTTCTCATTTGGGACAATCTATTCATCCTTGTAACATAGAGTAGATGAGGGAGTAAACAGGTCTCTAGCTTTGTAATGTTGCAATGTTGTTTCCTACTGATTCAGTCACACCTGAAGGGTTTAGTCCAAATCTGCATGTAACCAAACCGTGCACACATGCACTATACTGTTTTACTTGGAATATGTGTGACATTACCTAACTTCCCTCACTAAACACTGTTTTAGCTCCAAAAGTCCTCTTGGGCTTCATTAATAAGGTTTGTGGTGCGTTTAATGTCCTATGGAAGTCTCAGAGAGTAGAAAGTATAAATAATTACGACTGTGTCATTTTCATCACTGCCTTCGGGCTTCAGTTTGGTCTCTGGCCCACCTAAACTGATTTGCTCCTTCCCCAAGGGGGACTGAACCGAACACCTTTGTAACCCAAGTAAACCCTCTGAGCTAGTGAACCACTAACATGAGAAGAAGAGTTCTACCTTAACAGAATCTCAGGTTCTGGCAAGTTTCCGTTTCTCACTGTTTAATCATCATGTTGTTTTGCTGCAAAGGTTTTAATTGTATCTATTTTTCAGCAAGTGAAGTTTTTTTGGCAGATTAGGTTCATAGGTCTATTGAATTTGTTAAAGAAAATGCCCTTTTAAAAGCTGACAGACCTCCTGAAAGTGTCTTAAAATGGCTTAAATTAAATGTTATGAAAATCAGCCTGTAAAAGTCATTAAAAAGTCTTGATTTTATCAGGTCTTAATTAGCACAGATATTTGATCTTATGTTCACATTTCTGACCTTTTAAAGCTGGGACTCCCATCTAATGTTTTTGTCTTTTTATGTTGGACTGTAGATTTGCAAATTTTATGACATAGTTTGTTCAGTTTTTGGATTACTTTGGTTACTTTGTTGACTGTTTGCTCATTTTGTGGAATAATTTGCTCATTTTTGGTTAATTTGTGGATTGTTTTATTATTTTAATTTCTCTTCACCTTCTTGATTACGTAATTCAGTTTTGTTCAGTTTTTTGTGAATTTGTACATTATTGTGGTCATCTTTGTGTATTTTCGTTGATTATTTTTGGTCAATTTTGTTGATTTTGTTCATTTTGATGTGTTTTGGAGGTTAGCATACGTTCAGTCCTCTTTATTATCTTTCACATCTAAAGAGTCAAACACAAATACATAAGATGTAAATTACTGGATTTGTTGACTGTGGAAATTGTAGATAATATAGATTAACTATGCAAAACTCTGATACCTGTAAACACCCTGTTACAGATTTCCACTTTTTAAAACTGATAGTGAGCTGGTTTTGTATTTAGTTTTTTGTTACTGTTGCACTGAATAGATGTTAAATCTTTTCAGGATCACGAAGCCGCTGACGTTCGCTGACTGTGTTGGAGATGAGCTGCCGCTTGGGTGGGAGGAGGTGTATGACCAGCAGGTTGGGGTCTACTACATCGACCACATCAACAGTGAGTGCATCCACCAGCTTTTTCTCCACACTGTTTAAATCAACCTTTAAACTTACAAAATACAAATACAACAATGATGATGGTTGTTGTGATAATTATTATTGGAAACTTTTAATTGTGAGGACATTTTTGGCAATATTGTCCAGCTCTAAAGTCACTTCTGTCATTCCTGTTGACAGAGACCACTCAGATTGAGAATCCACGGACTCAGTGGCGGCAGGAGCAGGAACGCATGCTGAAGGAGTACCTTGTGGTGGCCCAGGAGGCCCTCGAAGCCAAGAAGGAGATGTACCTAATCAAGCAGCAGCGTCTGGAGCTGGCTCAGCAGGAAATGTTGCTCTTTCGTGAGCTCTCTGAGGACAACCGCTCCCTTACCAGCAGTAAGACAGACTAATGTCCAGCTCACTCCCCCTATAGAGTATGTATATGCAACCCTATGTTGTTGATTACAAAATATGCAGAGGAGCACACATGAAAAGAGAGATGAAAGGATAAAAAGTGGGGTAGCTGGGAGGGTAAATGGAAGTAACACTGACCTTAGCCGACCTAGTTATCTCCACTAAACATGCTATACAGTTCACATCCTTTCAGGATCTACTGGGGGTGTCACTTCTATAGAAAACCATCCACATCTCTACTCCTGGTTTACCCCACCCTTCCTTTCATCCCAGTTCACCCTCCCACTTCAGACAGCTGTCACATACAAAGTGTCCAGGGGGCGTCCGCAGAGAGCAAAGGCTATGAGACGACACTGAATCCCCTTCACCCTTAAAGATAACCTTCAAATCATCACTGTTCACTAACTGAGGATTCCCCTCTCTCCTTTCTTCTCTGTTCACAGCGCTGTCCAGCTCGTCATCAAATGCAAAATACGACCCTGACCAAATAAAAGTAGAAGTAGCTTGTAGACGAGAGCGGGTAAGTCTTTATCGGAGTAGAACAATGGGCTACAAAGAGGGGCCCTTTTGGGCAGAACAGGGGGTTGGGGTGTGGCCCTGGCCCGGGGCCTCGAGAGGATGAGGATGAGATCATCATCGAAGGGTCAGGCAGAGGCTAGGTCAGTGACTCACTCGGCCAAGTTGGACATTTGTCTGTGTTGGGTCATTTGGTGTTTTCTTCATCAGGGTAATTTTAATTTGAAGACTTAAGAATAAATAACTCAGTTCAGCTGAAATATAATGTAAAAACCAAAACATAGAGATGATCACATATGTTATTAGAAGATTATTTAGATTTCATATGTGTAAAGATATTTTTATGTATTAAATTCTAGAAAGCTCTGGAAAAAATTACGCCAGATTTCCAAACCCCAATGCAAACCTTTGGAATGTGATCAAAAGGAAGATAGAGAATCACATATAATTAAACAAAACTGAGCTTCATTGTTCACAAATGTATTGTACTAAATACTGATTTGGTAGCTCTCCTTCTCTGAATCAGAACCAGAATCATTTCATTCACCAAATGCACAATGTACAAAAGACTTTGCCTTGATAACCCAGTGCATTAAGCCACAAGAAATGACAACACTTATTTAGACTGTGGGAGAAATGTTATCAGTAACTTTTAGAATGAATACACATATTTTTACAAAAAATTAAAGACCAACAGTCTCTTATAAATACATACAGTATCAAAAAATAGTAACGTGTTATATCATAATTAGGAAATAGGGAACGTATTTAATTATCATGAGCCCATCAAATCCTTTTAAGGGACTTTATTATAATACTCCATTAGTTGACACCGAACAATTCTTCATCAGTTTCAGACTTTTAAAATGTTTTCATAATAATAAATAATTTTCCAATCAACCTTTTTTCACATACGTGCATGGTGTATTCTGTGTAAACATGGCTGAACATTCCACTATTTGAATGGTCATGACTAAGCACTTTAGGTCAGCACTGGTGGTGAGAGAAGCCCATTGTGTGCCATGTTAACCCGGTGCTTGGCCTTGTGTCCACAGCTCTCCAGGCTGAAGCAGGAGCTGGCCCAGGTGAAGCAGGAGCTGCAGTATAAGGAAATGGGAGTGGAGACCCTGCAGGAGTGAGTGTTCCTCTGCCTCCATGTCCCAGGCCCCCCACCCTTCCTCCCATGGCCACTCTTCTCCCCCCTAAACACTGGACCCACTGCTCTGCTCCCCACCCAGAAGCCTTTTCCCATTTCATTCTCTCCCACCCAGTGTTTGGTTTTGTCCTTTACCTTTAACTAAACTCAAACTGGTCTTTTCTGTGTCCTCTCCATTTCCTGTCCTTATGTCTGTACATATTTATGGTTTCTTACAGCAGAGTAAGTTTTAAAATGACTCTAGGTCTTTAAAAACATTTCACCCAGCTCTCAATGTATTATAATCATGGAAGGTAATGTTATTTAGTTCATCTTTCTTGACACAATGCTAAAATTTTACATCAAAGCTTATTTATTTGTGTCGAAACAGAAAGGGGTTTTTAAAGCAATACGGAATAGTTTCATTTTTCTGATGTAGTTGTCTTGGTTGAGTTTGTGATGTTTTTATGGGCTTACACATAGTGTCTTTTGTGCTGGGAATATTTCTGAGCTGTTCCAAATTTCATGTTAGAAAATAGAAGCTCCACCTCTTGGAGGGAGAAAGAGAGCGTTTGAGAGAAAGGCAAATGGAGTTTTGATGGAAAAGGGGACTCCACCTCAGGAAGAGGATGCACCAGTGGAGTGCAGGGAGCCAAGGCTCAGCCTGGAGAGGAAGTTGCTCCATGGAGAGGGAGGGGGCGGGGGGTGAGGCTCCAGAGCAGTTTCAAAAACACAGAGATATCTGGCAGCAAATTCCTCTGCACTTCCTGAGGCCTGGCAAAGAGTCCTTATCTCTTAGATAATACACAACTCGAGTGATTCCCAGAATAACCAGGAGAATACACAGCTTGCAGAAATGAGGGTAGCATCCTCCTCTTGAGTTTTCTGCATGTGTGTGTGTGTGTGTGTGCGCGTGTGTGTGTGCGTGCGTGCGTGCGGACATGCTCGTTTGCGTGTTTGTGCCTTTGTTTTACCTCTGTGTGCGTCCCATTGTTGCTCTGTTCAGTTTTGCCCAGTGGGGTTGAGGCCAGAAGGGACCCTATGGCTATTGTTTGTTCAATCTTAGCTGTTGTCAGCAATATAGCTAATTGTTCTCCACACTATGTCGCATCAGATAAACCACCTCTTGCGTAGATCCCCACCCATAAAATCATTTTTTCTAAAGGAGTTTATCTGTTTTCCACAGTTTGGCCCATGCATATCGTTTTTGCTCATCTGTATTACAGACTCGCATAGTTTTCCTTAACAAACGCTTTACTTTTTTGTACATTCAACATACTTTATTGTGCTGATTTAATTGGAGACTAAGTATTTATGTAGCTAAAAGTCCTAATTGATGTTAAAGCATACTACTGGTTAAGCAAACATTAGCTACCTCTGCAGAATGCAGGGTGGGGTGGCACCGAAGGGTGGTCAGTGGCTTTTTTTTTTTTTTTTTACTAAACATATAAACTCCCAGGTCTTGCCAGTGGGGCGGGGAACAAAGCAGGGCTTGTTTTGGGAGGAAGAGGCAGGGTCGGTGAATGAACAGTACCTGCTGTTGAAGGAGAGTGAAGGAAGCGGGCTGTGGTGAGAGCGGGGGCCACGTGCCAGGCCCACTGATGGAAGAGGCACCATGCCTGCCTGCTACGCTCCAACAGCAGCAGCTCCCTAACCAACCAGCACACCCTCTGACTGACCACACGGAAGAAAACAGGCGGATTCACTTCAAAGGACCAGATCAGAATAGTTCTGTTCATCAGTATCAAGATGAGCTTTTTCACTGGCTCGTCACACACGCTGTCAGTATTTCAGAGCTGACCACAGTCTAAAAGCGGCTCATGAATGTTACATCCCACCCAAAAACACTTCCAATGGCCCTGTGATGATTCTTTGTTTTTTTTTCCCACTAACAGCTTTTCTAATATGAAGCAATAGCCTGTTTGTACTGAGGAATATCAGATTTCATTCTTACATTTTTTTTTTACATTAAACTTGATACATCAAACAGACAGGCTACAATATGTGCAAACTCTGCACATAGAATAAGCCACAGTTAAGCAGAGGACAACATGTTTGTTTTCATAATTACCCATAATCTTACATCTCATCACTTCTACTTCTGCTAAGAACTTGTTTTTATTGTTGTTCTAGCAAAAATGATGGTAATAGTATGTCATGTAACATACTCATCTCCAGCGCTATGTATTTATTCAACATTAGGAAAATATAAAGAGGTGAAGGTTTAATTTTAAGTAAAAGAAATACAGATAAGACAATAAAAGGCAATTAAGTAGAGTAAAAACATTATTTAAATTATTGAGCTTAAACTTTCTGAAATTTCTTCCAGGATGCAGGTTTATGGTAACAAATATTTGATTTTCTCCATAATAAAAGCAATACCAATATGGGCTTGATAAATAAAACTCAGCGTTTTCCATGTTTTGTTGAAAGGGAGAGCTACCCAACTTTGAGTATTGTAGCTGCCGCCTGAAAAATTGTTCTGATCTACTGGAGGAACTTTATCTTTTCATTGTACCATACAGCACATTCATAATGTGCTGACATACTGGTCAAATGAGTTTTATTTAGAGACCAGGGAAACCTATAAGGCAAGTGGATAATAACATCTAATGTACTACTAAGACACAAAGTTGGGACATAAAGGTGTGTTAAGTTTTGTTGTTGTGTTCCAGGATCGACAGGAAGATGTCCAGCAGCCAGACAAACTACAAGCTGGACGAGGCTCAAGCCATCTTCAACGAGTTGCGCAGCATCAAGAAGGCCATCAGCACAGGCGAGAAGGAAAGGCAGGACCTCATCCAGGTGTCTCATTTACTTAAGTGAACTCCTGCCTCACTTCTGTTCATTGTTGGAGTATTCTATGCTGACCTCTAGTGTCTGATAGTGAACTGCTGCTGCATCGTCTTAATAAGCACATTTCCAGACGCCTGAATCATCAGCCACATCGCTGAATCTGTCAGCAAAGCGAAGCATGTCATAGAGTAATAATGTATAAATAATTGAGTGGTAACAAGACAGTGGTTCATGTTGATCATCAGACATTCCCAGCTTACATCTCTTTATGCACACTAATGAAACTCAATGACACAGTTAAAATGCTATCAATTTTATGTACAGTAGATAATGACACATTGGAACCAAACGCAACCTGTAAAAAATACTTTTAATGATTGATTTCCTCTTTTTGGTCACATTTGTTAGTGTCGCAATACCAGGAACTTTCACTCCACCGAGCTAAAGGTTCCTTCTGACTTTGAGTTGTCTGTGGTTCCACCATATTATTACACAGATTTTTTTTACACAAAATTAAAAAACTGTCCTGAACATAAATTCTGAATATAAGGCCTAGAAATTGTAATTGACCCATCTATTACATGGTTTGTTTTGTAACTACATGCTAATGAATCAAAGCACAATATGAATGTGTTTATAGCTACAGGTTTATAAAGGGAGCACGATACTAACAATATGTATTTTTACTAAATAATGCAGCCGTAGTGCGTATATAAACTGTGCAGCACAATGACGTAAAATGAAATCCTTAGAACAAAATAGAAATCCTTGTCCTCTAAGTGGAAAAGTAATGGGCTTATGTAAAGGTTTCTAATTTCTTGGGAACGTGGTCGCTGATATATTGTCAACCAGCATTTGTACCATTGACACATATTTAAGTAATGTGTGTCTTTTCCCACAGAGCCTGGCAAAACTGACCGTGAACTTCCAAAGCAGCCTGTCTATCAGCGACTCGGCCAGCGAGGTGGCAAACAGCACTGGAACGGCGGGGGACTCGTGTGTACTGCAGCAGTATTGTGACACTGGCTGTCAGACTGACTTAATGGGAGAGGTAGGAGTCATAGCAAGTCCTCCTTTTGATGAGTAGATAAGACGACTTGCACTACAGGGAGCTTGTTTTGCCTCCCTCCATAGATTTGAAAAGACAGCTAAGAAGATAATGTTTTAATCTGTGTTGTAATATTTATTTAAATCACTCACGGTTCAATTCCATTTCTTATTTCTTCAAGTATGGTTCTCAAGATTCCTCACATTTGGTGGACAAAGTGAAACTCAACTGGCAGTATGAGGAAGCTAAGAAAAAGTAAGTGTGGCTGTTATTTATCAGTCATAGTACTATGACACACCGGCATGCAGCTTTGACTCACTGGCCCTGGCGGCCCCCACTCCTTCCTCTGCCCTGCGTCCAGTCCAGCAGGACGACATGTTTTAATAGTATTTGTGCCTGGTGGCCATGGCTGCTGAGCGATGTCTGACTGCAGGAATGAGCTGGGTGGTCACATTCTTCCCTGGCCACGCTGCTGCTGACTGTGTGCAGGCTTTGTGTGACTGCCCAGCGCCTGCCTCAGTACACACCCTGCTCCTCCGCAAGGTGGTTTAATATACACACTGTGTGTCGTTTGGTTAAATATGTCCCAGCTCAGTCTATAGCAGGAGAAATTATATATTGGCAAAGTGGGCATGAAATGAAGTCTGAAATGTCCTCCATTATGAAGTCAGCACAGGTGTGACATGAGATTATTATGCAGGATAGACGGTTTCAGCTGTGATGGTCAGTGGCAGCACCATGTTATTATGATGGCTCCATGCAGTCTTTTTTTTTTTTTTTTTTAAACATGATTTATGTCGCTGTGGTGACCCAGCAGCAGTACTGCCAACCATGACGTTTGGGAGGAGAGAGAGAGCGAGTGAGAAGGGAGACCTGTGGAAACTTGCATGCTCTGTCACTGAGTCACTCTGTCTGAGATCCAGCACACATAAACACAGTTATTTCATCCTGAGCTGAGGACTCGGACCTCCGAGGTCCTACTCGACAACGTTTGCACAACATCTCAGTGACACGCACCTGTAAGACCACTGGCTGACGCAGCAGCAGGTAGAAATTACTGCATTGAATGGTGTCATTATACTCTCAAGTATGAAGCATGCTTCACTCAAGTATGTGGCCTTGTGCGGAGCTGACTCTGCCAAAAGGCTGTAAACACTTGTGCAGAAGCTGTGCAGGTAACAAACTCAGTAACCCTCATGTAGGTGTTGATACCTGGGTTTCTATAGGTCCTGAAAAGACTAAAATCCATCTGAATTTTAGTATTTGAAAGGATTATAATGCTAAGATCTTATTAATGTTACTTTCTTCTAATGTACAGGTGAGATCTGATTTGTGCTTTGTTGGAGGTAGGGTTCAAAGATATTTATTCATTTGAAATGTCAGAAAACCATCAATAACCAGCAAATTTTACCATCAGTTGTTACGCTACAGCTCTACTGAGCAACATCTGGACAGGCTTCGGATGTGTGGCAACATTAAAGAGATTTTCATTCCTTTCTCACTTTTCACTACTATATGCATGAAATATATTATAAATTATGTTCATAAACATTAAAGAAAGTATTAAATTTAGCTTGTTGAGACCTGCAATAATGAGCCATTTAGCTGCTTAGTGACTAGTCAGTTGTAAAGTTTTATGCCAGTGTAAATCTTTGAGCTGCAGACAAGAGTTAAATCATTCTATTATATTATACTTATTATAAGAGTAATCAACAGACTTTTCCATTCACAGACTATGAAACCTAGTGTTATTATCTGTTTACATTTTATGCTAACATGAAACGCAAAACAATAAAATAAGAGGTTGACATAACAGATGTTCTTTTGGATTTCTGTCACATTTTAACAGTCTATAATTGTTTTTCCATTAGTATGACTACACGTGTAATCTGCATGCTGTTGATCTGATGCTGTCTGCCAGAATGTATGACAAATGTACAGATTGGTTTACGGCCTGATCTGAAGGATAGACTACCGTAAGAATATTATTTCCACTGGTCTTCAGTGATGATTGTGACTATTGGTGGGGAACTTACTTTGACTAAATAAATTATAGTTTACTGTAAAAATCAGTGATAAATGCTGGTCAAGATTTGAGTTCATTATCCTAATGACAGAAGGTTTTCTAGATCCTTTTCATTTTATGTTTGACTCAAATTTCTCTTGACAGTTTTGTGGAGCTGTATGGTAGCTGTACAGTGAAAAGATGCAAATCAACAGAATTAAAATTATCTTCTACACGTTCTGTGGCAGTGACAAAGGGTTATATCCAGATGTTATCACTTACCCTTCACTATTGATGGGAGCATACTTCATTGCATCAAGTATACAGTATTTGGCCACTCCACAGTCTATGAACACAAATGTTTTCAAAAGTATTAACAGCATGTACTCGCCTGTCTCTGACTATAAATTAGTTGCCTGTATCATGGTTGAGTCAGTGCCAAGTATTCAGAGAAAAACACAAATATGCCAACACAAGCAACACACTGCGCCTCCCTCTGTTGTTCTGCAGGGTGCAGAGTATACAGCACCAGCTTGCACAGCTGGACAGTGAGAGCTGGTCGGGGCGGGCCGAAGCGGACCGAGACCGGGATTTCATGCAGCTCCTGCGTGAGAAAGAAGCCCTCCTGCAAGAGATCATCTTGGTTAGCAAGCAGCAGCACTCGCCGGAGACGCTGCTGCAATTAGAGGAGGAGCGCAGCCGGCTGGAAGAGGAGGTGCAGAGGGCACATAGCTCTCAGAGCCAGGGAGCCAATCAGAGGTCAGTATGGCAACCACAGGCAATGGACACGCACTAAATGTGTGACCGCTGATGTTTGGATCACACTTGTTCCCAACAGATTTGTACTATTAATGCCAGAGCTTATTATAAGTGTTTTAGGGTTAATGTTTAACATTGTTAATTTATGCATACTGAGTAGAACCAGTAGGATAAGGAGCTAAAAGTGCACCAGAAACTTTGAACCACCCATACAGTTAAATGCTGTCACATTTTATTATTTATTACCTGTGAGCAGTACAAAACATCTGGCAGAATGGTGAGACATGATTGACGACTTAATTTAACAAAACAAAATGTTTTTTTCCATAAATTCTTAATATTCTTTAAAACATAGGCATAGGTGAATAGCTGCAATAATTATTCTTCAACTATTTTTAATAAACAAGGAATTATTAGTTATTTTTCAATCAAAAATACCAAACTATATTTTCAGTTCATTTTTCACGGTAAATAAACTGCCTGGTGGTCTAGGTTGTTTGCAGCAACATGGTTCACAGACTGTTGAGATGTTTTTCATCCACGGATAAAATGTGTAGTCTGTCGGTTTTCACTCACTCTAAACTCTGTCTTTTGTGTCCATGTTTACATTTTTCAGGTAGACTTTAGGAATATTCACCGTAAGAGTGCATTTAACTTTTTTAATTAACTTGTCTTCTGTCACTGTGACTCCTGACAGAATCCTGCAGCAGGAGAAGAGGAATGTTCTGCTCAGACAACTCGAGGAGGCAACACGCATCACCACCTACCTTCATTCCCAGCTGAAGAGGTGCAGCACTCAGTTAATTTTTTAAAATTTCTTTAGTGTGTCTGTGCTTCATCTTTCATGTTCATCTCTTTTTCCCACCAGTCTGTCAGCGAGCTCTTTGACAGTATCGTCCAGTAGCAGCCGAGGCTCTCTGGCCTCCAGTCGGGGCTCGCTGGCTTCGAGTCGAGGCTCCCTCAGCTCCATCAGTTTCAGTGACATCTATGGCGTTCCGCAGTATGATCGCCACGAGGGGGCAGGGGAGTCACTCGACCCCCATCTACGCTACCTGCTGCCTCCAGAGACCGTGTCCAGAGACTGTTCCATTTTCACCCCGGACCCCCTGACCCAGAGCAAAGCCAAACGCTCCCATGACACTCCACAGTCCCTGGCTTCCCTCTCGTCCCGCTCCTCGCTCTCATCTCTATCCCCACCCAGCTCTCCCATGGACACACCCTACCACTCTGCCCCTCAAGACTGCCCCCTCACCCAGATGACAGAGGAATACATGGAGCAGGCGGGCCGCGGCCTGTTAGAGGGGCTGCGGGCCCAGTCCCAGACTCTGTTGCACACTGCCATGATGAGCAGTGAAGAGACAGTCAGCCCTGCAGCTGTGCACCAACTGGACAACAAGAGTCACAGAGACAGTGGTGCACAGGGCACTTTCACCTCCACAGGCACGTAAACAGAGCTGGGTATAAATTATGCACATTACCTCCTGATTCCTAGTTTGGATTAACTCGATGACTGTGTGCGTTTTTAGGAGTCACTTTGAGAGGGAACAGTGCTAACAGAAGTGGCAGGAGGGCCAGGAGAGTCTCTGCAGGTGTGTCTGAGGACGCTCTGGCTACAGACAGTGGTGTCTTCGAGGCCTGGGGCAGGAGGTAAGCAGAGGTCAGGCCTCATGAAACAGATGGGGCAGCTGCACCTCCTAGTGACAAAGAAGGAAACTGCCAGAACAGCATCAGTGCAGTGGGACTGATTCTCCAGTCTGAACTCTACTGGACGATGCATGTATTCTTCCAAAATGTTCCAGCATTTGGACGTTTATTAATGGTGGTGACAGCGCTGTTGAGCAAGTCAGTTGGGTTGAGATGTGGTAAGAACAAAAGCAATAGCATATAAGCTTATTTTATGAATTGATTCAATTATAGTTCACAAGATTTCAATTCAATATTTATTCATCCATCCATCCATCCATCCATTTTCGACCCCTTAATCCTCGTGAGGGTTGGGGGGGGGGTGCTGGAGCCTATCCCAGCTGACTTGAGCGAAGGCAGGGTACACCCTCGATGAGTCGCCAGTTCATTGCAGGGCTCAGTATTTATTCACTTATAGTTATTTCAGTTACTGTTCCAATTTTTGCTTGGTTCTAATATACAGTACTGTGCAAAAGTCTTAGCCCACTTTGTCTTATCCTCATTCATACATGCACAAAAACACAGATAAAGACAAAAAAATGAATCAACAAATGCTAAAATTGATATTGGAGCAGTACTAACAAATATCTACCTTTTTTAGTTTGTTGAATTTTTAAGACTGTAAATAAAAATACAGAAAATGTGCAAAGTATAAGCACATAAAAATCTAAACTAAATGGCTTCAAGTAAAGCTCCACATTTAATGTGACCTCCATTCTTGTGGCTAGTAGTAACCCAAAAAATAATGTGGTATTTAATGAAACCTGGTTTTAGGGAGCTAGCTCTCATATTTTTGAACACAAACAGTTCAAACATTAAAAGTTCGATGGGTGGTGTCACTTAAAACTTGACACTTCACTATGGAAAAGTTGAAGCGTTTGTTTCTATATTTCATGTTTTGGTTATATTGTGCATTGTACATGTGGGTGGTCATTATAGTCTGCTAAAATAACAAACACAAAGCAGCCTTTTCCACAGTATTGTACTATTGTAATCATACAAGGAATTCAAATTATTCCATCATTTATTAATTTTCTATTAATGCATAATCCTTTGTAAAATTCTGGAGGTTGGGGCTGGTGCCAGCTGAAAAGGAGAGGGACCTGAAAGTGTGTCAATTTATTCAACATGACCAGCACAAATCAGTGAGTGCTTCAGTGAGTGACCAGCAGGCTGAAAGCTCAAGCGTTACTCATCCCCTGGAAACCATAGATGAAAAAAGATCATTGCATTGTTCTAATCAACATCAGCTCAAGACCCAGTGTTTTGTTTTTCCTCTTACAATCTAGCCCTTTTGTAGATCGTTGCTGTCTAATCTACCCAGTCATCATAATGTAGCAGCATACATAAGCTGCCATAGACAGATGTAAGATGTGCAGTGTGGTCAATTTTGGCATGACAGGTGTGTTTTTCAGTTTTTTTTTTTTTTTTTAAAGACTTTTATATCTTAAAATGTTCTTTATTGGAGCTCATGCTGTAAATTAATATAAATAAATGCTGTTTAGATCACTATACATTTCAGATATTTTAGGTGATTCCATAAAAAATGTTTAATGAGGAGAGCAGGTTGTTGACTGGTTGTCTTGTCCAACAGGGCAGAGGAGGCTGAGGACATGTCTTACATCAAAGAGCTGACATCTGTGAGCGAGCCCACGCAGATCCAGCTCGGACTGCTGTGAGTAAACTGTCAGTGAACGCTGTATGTGTGCTGATCATGTCCTGTTTGGATCTGACATTCCATGTCCTCTGTGTTGTATTTTTTTTCAGGTGGGAGTCCGGTTCTCAGTCTTTGCGGCTGCATCTGTTACAGCTCAAGAATCTGAATAGGTCCATTGTGAGAGATGGTTACAAAGTGTGAGTATAAGACCCAGATGATTAATATTACACTTTCATCTATTTACTGATCGGAGTTACTCAGAATCTTGTAAATTTATGATATTATTCAGGAAATTTCTGCTTTTTTCCCCTGCAGAGATTGTTCTTGTATTTGTGTGCATGTACCGTATTTTCCGGACTATATGTCAGTCCTGAGTTTTAGTTGCACCAGCCAAAAAATGCATAATGAAGAAGAAAAAAATGTGTATACGTTGCACTGGAGTACAAGTTGCATTTTTTTGGAGGAAATTTATTTTACAAAATCCAACACCAAGAACAGACATTTCATCTTGAAAGGAAAGTTATAATAACAACAGAATAAAGAACAACAGGCTGAATAGGCTTCTGGTATGTTAACGTAATGTATTAACAGTTATTCATATAACTATAGCATAAAGAACACAATAAAACAAGTTCATCAAACTCACAATCTCACTCCTAATCACTAAATCCTTGAAATTCTTCATCGTCGGTGTCCTGAAGAACTCCGCCAACTCCGGAGGTAGACGATGCCTCGCTTCCTCCTCTGCGTTGCTGACTCAGACTCAGCATCAGTTCCATTTGCAATTGTTCCGGCCTCTCTGAATCCCGACAGGATGGTTTCTTTTGTCACTCAAGTCCATGCCTTGTCGATCCGTCCGATGACTTGCAGGAAAGTTGCATGGCGCATCCTCCCGGTTACTGTGAAGCTGTGCTCTCCATCCATCATCCACTGCTCCCACAGGTGACGCAAAACTGCATTAAAGCTCCGGTTCACCGAGATGTCAAGAGGCTGGAGTACTTTGGTTAAGCTTCCAGGGATGATGGCAGGTATGGTTGTTACTGGTAATGTTTATATTTTAAATTGTCAGTGATACAGGTGCAGCAGATGCAGGTACACAAGCCTAGAGCGCCCTCTGACGGCTGTCAGTGTGACAAGCAACGAACACGTGAAATAGTTTGTATATATGTCGCTCTAGTGTATGTGTCGCATCCCTAGCCAGACTATTGAAAAAAAACATGACGTATAGTCCGGAAAATACGGTACTTATAAATTTGTCACCTTATTTAAGAAAATAGATAAACTTAATTCAGGGCATAGTGACATCTTTTCCTCTTAAATATACCATTTAAAAATCACAGAATTTCTGACTGTATATCACACAGATGAGTAACTTTATGATCATAGAGTATTTCAGTCATTGAAACAAAAAATTACAATTAGGAATAAAACTAATTGCAGAAAATTTTAGTAAGTAAATAAATAGAAAGTAGTGCAACATTAATTAAAATGAAATGAAAATGTGCCTTCATTTTTGTGTCTCTCCATAATTTGAACCTGTATTGATCCTTTTAATAAAAATTAAATCATGTCCAGTCTCATGCATGATACCATTTTCACCTTCAATAAATTAAGGCTTTTGTCTAATACACAAAAAAGTAAAACCGGAATGAAACTAAAACTCTTCAGTTACTTTAAATAAAATGATTTGTCATGGTGCAGGTATGTGAAGGTGCATCTGATTCCACTGGACGCCGGCCGGGCCTGTGCGTTTTACTGTTGTACAGCGTTGGAACCACAGACCCAGATGAGTTTCAACGAAGGCTTCCGCATTCCTGTCCCCGCGAACGCCCTGGCGGTGTGCGCTCTGCAGCTGTCCGTCTGCTCCCTGGGTCCTCAGGCTCAGGAGGAATTACTGGTGGGGCTCAGAGGCTAACAGGATGCCACCAATCTGGTTGTTATCAGTAAAACTAGCTTGAAAAGCAAAATTGGGTGTGTATGTTTGCTTTCAGGGTAAAGCCCAGTTGAGTCTGGCAGACAGCGAAGGAAGCGCAGACATGGTTTACCACTGGCTACAAGTCCAGGTGTTGAGTGGGACGGAGCTGCCGAGGCCTGAGCAGAAAAGCATGAGCCAGCGCAGGCAGCACGATGGTCAGGAAGATGAGCAAAGGCCCCGGACTGTGGTAACTAACATGTATTCACTCCGTAAATAACACTGGTGTCAAGTAAATGTGGCAGCACAGAAAGTGATCTTGAGGAATTTGCTGTAGGGAAAGAAAGAGATAGATGGAGGAAGTCATCGTCCTGACTCGACTTCTCCACAGGTAGTGGACTGGTGGCACTGGAGGTCTCACTTTGTAGGATTTTAAGGCTTTAAACTGTCTGATATTTCACAGAGAATAAACAGAGAATTCCTGTGTTTTTTGTGAGGTTAAAACCCCAATAGTAATTCCCAAATCATTGATATTGCAGAATATTTTGAGGCCTCATTACTCCCAGAATCCCACAGAGATTCAAGCTGCTTTTGATAATTTATTATGTCTAAACTGTTCAAATCAAATGAAAAAAAAAAAATCTGAGTTTCTCTCAAAAAACTGAAAAAAAAATCCAGTCTGCAACAGGAATTTGGCTGTTAGGCAATTTATTATCTCTATTATTTATTATCTATTATTTATCAGCTCTTCTCTTCACTCTACAGTCTGTACAGTGTACTGTACATCATACTCTGTACTTCAACCCTTGACTTGAAAAAATAGGAGGAACATGCAAATAGGAACAGGAAAATTATAAATATGTACAGAAAATAAACCATTTTAAAATTGTAATATTGGGATGAAATCATTCGATTTTAGCTTGGGGTAAGGTTTCTCATCTCAGTTGTTAGTGTGAGTTGGTGATAAAACACTATGTGCTGTCTAAAGTCGTCTTCTCACCTTGATCTTTTGATAAAATCAAGAGTGCAGTATTTTTCAGGGTTGCACAATTGTATGAAAGGTCATAATGCATTTATTGTGTGAAATATAAATGTAATGCGAGTCTACATCCTTGGTTGTCAAGGAAAGTATACATATTATTCATTTGGGAATGTCGGGTAAAATGTATAAAAAAACAAACTTAAAATATTTCACAAGTAGAACATTCTGTTTGTTTTTTTTTTGTTTCCATAAATTAGATCACACTGATACCTCCTAAATCTGGCCCTTGCAGTTGGTGTTGCAGTTACAAGTGTGAAACATTTAATTGTGGAGCCTGTACTCATGTTTTTAGCATTACATCTCATAAGTCAACATCAAATGTCAACAAAAACAAATGAAAATAAAAAGAATTTTTTATTATTATACTCTTATAAACATTATACTCTTGTAAACAGTGACGCTGCAAGATTCCCAGGTGTAGGAAAGTCTTGTCTGTGAACAAACTCTGACGTTTGAAACGTTGTCATTAGTTGTTGTTGGGGTTCAGACTTTTTAATGTCCTCTAGTGTACTGTAGACATTCATCAACCAGAGGAGTTATCAGCTACAGTTGCCTGTACGTGTTGGTACGTAATGTTGCGGAGCAGCTTGTCAGCAGCAGCGTGCAGGTGTGCAGCTCATTAAAGTGCAGAATTGACAAGAATGTGGCTCAGGAGCCAAACAAGTCTTCATACTGTACCCTCAGCCACGGCTGTCGGCCGAGGGAGGAGTGTTGACAGTAGAAGTCGATGGTGTTAGATAGTCATGTGTTTGACTTTTTCAGGACACTGTATGCACTCTGCTGTCACGCACCAGTACCAACACACATCTGGAGGAGAGGGAGGTTGAGAAGAAGAGTGAGGAGCCAGGGAAGGCAGCATCTGAACGGTACCAGCACTTATGCCCCAAATGGAAATACTCGTTTGTTTTCATTTACAGGCTGAATTTATTTCCAGTGGTTTCGTGTGAAGTGATGTTGATGCGTTCAACAGGAGCTGGCAGGCGGAGTCGGTGGACAGCGGCTGCGGCAACAGCACAGCATTCCCAGCTCTGTGTTCTGAGCGTCTGTGTGCAGAGGGCATCTGTGTCACCACTGGAGGGCGCTGTGAACAGGCGACCAGCAAACTGTCTACAGTAAAGGCAAACGTTTGCAAACAGTGGACTTTTATGCACTGATAGCATGTGTAGGGCAGGTTGAATTAACGTGAATCTTTATTGCAGGTAGAGAAGGCGACCATGACAGAAGGTCCGTTCCCAGAGCCAGTTCGAGTCCGGCCCAAGGAGAGGGGCACGCGCTGGGGTCACGCCTCGCCTTTCATGAGGGGCAGCACCATTGTTCGCTCTCAGACCTTCTCCCCTGGTGCTCGCAGTCAGTATGTCTGCAGGGTGAGTTCATGTCCACCACAGGGATGGAATTAAAGAGTAACTCGCCATACAATACGATCACAAAATTACTTCTGTGTAACTAAAGCGGAAAATACACACCTAACGAGGCAAAAAGCTGAAATTGTGTTGTTTCTTCATATACTATTATGTAGTTAGTTTTGTGGTGAAATGATGTACAAAAAAGTGCTGTTCACACAGTCCACAACTTCCATGACTGTATGTACTGTGGGTTTTGATGCAAATAACAGTAAAATAATCATATTTATTGGCAGTATAATAGTAGCACTGGAGCAAGTAAGATAAAGTCCACAGATGATGCTTTAGCCCACCTCTAGTGGACTGTAGAATGTTTCAGTGTCTACTCACCTGCCCAAATGTCTGTTTTGACTGTTCTTTTACCCCATTTCCACCTCAGCAGTTTGAGGGACAGTTTTGAGCTGGTACCACATTTTGAGCCAGTTCCTCATGCAAAAAAATGGGGAAACTAGTTCAAGAGCAGTAGAGACCCTTTACTGGTCTAGAACTAACAACCCTTTGGAGAGTGGATTACTGAAAGATCAGCTCAACCTAAGTTCGTGACAACCCGTTTTAAGACAGTAGAGCTAGTTTAGCAGGTTGAGACAGACGTACATAATTCAGAATGTGCTGTAGATTTCGAATTCCATGTGCAGGCAGACGGTGAGGGAAATAACTCTGGATTAGACAAACCAACGAAACGGAAGGATAAATGAATTGTTGCTATAAAGCAGAGGTCAACAGTGACATAATATAATGGTTGCTCTTTAACCTGGTTCTCAGAGATGTTGAGCCATCTCAAAACCAGCCCCTGGGGTATTCAAAGTGTTTCTCTGCTTTAATGTTTCATGTCTCTTCATTTACCAGTTGTATCGAAGTGACAGTGACAGCTCGACTTTACCAAAGAAATCCCCTTTTGTCAGAAACACAGTGGAGAGGAGAACGTTACGATATAAACAGGTACAGTCTGCTTTCATGCATAAACACGTTCAGTCTGTTTTCATCCATTTCTTCATGTGAGGTTTGTTTGTGTGCGGCAACAGCAGTCGTACCGCTCCTCCCTGGTTGAGCAGCCGACGCGTACCTCTCTGGACCTGGAGCTGGATCTCCAGGCCTGTAGGACACGTCAGAGGCAGCTGATGGAGGAGCTGAATGCCTTGAGGGAGCTGAAGCTGCGTTTGGAGGAACCTCAGGCCAGGGAGGCCACGGAGCTCCCCCACTGGGCCCTGAGGGACGAGCGCTTCCGGCGTCTGCTCCGAGAGGCCCAAAGACAGGTGAGATGGTCCGCTGCGGAATGTCCTCACCACAGAGTCCCTGGAGGTATGACCTCACCTGGCAGTGACGTAGTTTTGCTTTACTTTATTTCAGGCGAGTCAGAGCAAACAGGAGCAGCGTCAGGAGGAGGCGGCCGAGCGGAGGCTGAGGAAGGCGTCCAAGGAGGTTCTGCAGATGAGGGGACAGAGCCAGAAGGAGCCGCTGCCCGTGCAGACATTCAGGTCACAACTGAGCTTCATGCATCTCTATTCTGTACAACACCAATACAATACACGTGTGACTATAATCTCACAGCTTTATGTGAATTTACTCTCAATAGCTCATCCTAGCTTTCCAGAACTTATAACATAAGTGACTTGTTATTTTTGTGAATTACATTTCTTACGTCATTCATTACGTATATTTACAACTTCAAATACAGAATTTCAAAGGTTTATCTCTGAATTTGCCATATTAACCCTCTGACAAAATGTACAAAAATATGACCGTTCTACCATTAATGTACAAATCAGCTCCTCGCCCTAAAAAAGAGCTGTAAAAATGTAATACACTAATATTTTTCTCCACTCTCAAAGGTTCAAATCTTTTATCAGCTCCTCTTCTGACCAGAACTATGAAAATTTTTGTTCTTTTAATTTTTTTTCTACCATTTTCAGCCATTTTTTCCTGCAAAAGTGCCTGTAATTTAACAAGACAATCACAAACTATGGCATATTTTCCAAAAGTAAAGTGGAAAATGGATTATTTGGGTTGAAGTCATTAGAGCCTTGTATATGTCAATAATATTTGATATATTATAATGCTTTGATTCATTCTATTTTCAACCCAGAAGCTCAGATTGAGATGTATTTGTAGATAACACATTATATGATGCCTAAAATTACAGCAGATCCAAAAACTGAAGTTTGATAGAAGTCAATGTGTCAGTGTATAACTGTCTGTAAAATGTGGTACACAGTGATCTAAAGGGTGTCACAGAGCTGAAGCTGAAATTTTAAACTTTGGTCAAAAATATTAACATGTGGTGATTTTCATGTCCTTGGTGTTAAAATAACATAAAAATGTTTGATCGTTAAGATTGATATTTAAAAGAAATGCCAAAAAATGTTTGCAAATGATCTCAGAGAATTTCTTTCTTGTAAATTTGCATCTTTAATCTCAGTGAATTTGTGAGTGTTGTGAGGTTTTTCCACGGTTTCATATTTTCAGATTTTTTCATAGTTTTTTTTCTTGTAATTTGAGATTTGTTCCCTCATACATACACCATTTTAATTTTGGACAATTTCCGTTTTTTGTCATATTAGAATTTTTTCTTGAAAATGAAAACTCATAAGTTTAGTACCTTAATTTAAGAGATTTTTTAAATCTCATTTTTTTCTTCTCATAAATTCTTGGAAATTGAACTTTTTTTTTTATTGTATTTTGCTTTTTCCTTTTTCTTCCTCATCAATTCACACAGCGTTGCAGGCCGGTGCTTACTCTCCACAACAAAACAGGGTCTGTATTCACTGACTGCTTCTGTCTCCACACAGAGAGAAGATGGCTTTTTTCACCAGACCAAGGTTCAACATACCTCCTTTCCCAGCAGACGACGTTTGAGAGCACGTCTTTGTGTTATGTGACTAAACATGAAGTATTTGTCGAATTCTCTGAGCTCATGAAGTACAAAGATGTTGTTGGTCGAGGACGCAGGCAGGGTGACACGCAGATGATGAAGATAAGACGGTTTCACATGTTGAGAAGTGTTTTTGCGGCAATTCCTATAAACCCGAACGCCCTAAACGCAGCGATTGACGACAGCGTGGCTGTTGGTTTCCTTTTTGGAGAAGATGCCTTTCATAAGAAAACAGTATCTCTTTACTTCTGTTGTTTGTGCTTAAAAAAGGCTGGAAGACGGGAACAAGACGGTTTGGACAAATTCACTGTACTGTAACTTATTTTATAGTACTTTTCCTTGAAGGAAATTAAAAACGCTTCCTGCTTTTTAAGTGTATTTTGTAGCTTTGAACAAATAGCACTTCAGTGTTTTTACGTACAGAAAAATGGAACTGTTGTCTGATTTTTTTTTTTTTTTGTCTCTGTTCCCTAATTCTTAAGAGTTATTTACATCAAATGTCACTTTGTAATCCACTTTTAATACAAATGTCATTGTCCTTTGTTGTTATGTTATTAAAATTAATATTATTTCATGTACTTTTCAATATATGGATGAATATGAGACACTGTTTTCAGATTTTTTTTAAAGACGTCTGTATGAACACCTGCAGTGTTACCTCTTGTGAAGATAAAAGCATTAAACCACATCACGACACTTGTTTTCAGTCACATGTGCCAGATCGAGGCCCAAACGTGTTAATAACTGACCCGTCTGGGGATGACGAGCGCGTCGCATTACTGCAAACACGCTGCTTTTCTCAAACTGTGTCACAGTGGAACACATGATTTAGGTGGAACCGTGGTGGGTTGTGGTGACCCATTTGAGAGTAAAGCTGCAGCTGTGTCAGCGACTTCAGCCGACATCCTGTGTGAGGCTGACGGAAGAATCTAGAAGACACAAACAGTCGCTGATTCTCCAAGGGTCGGGGACACTTTGTTATGGGGGTCATCAGCTTACCTCTCATTTTTGACTATTGTTTTGTTCATTTGTGTTTATTCATTTTATTTATTATTTTGTTCATTTTTGTTGTTTTGTTCATTTTCCTTATTACATGAATTAGCTTTTCAGTTTTTTGATGACTTTAGTTCATTTTCTTGATTATTTCAACTTATTTTAATTTTATTGATGAACTTATTCAATTATAGTTTTCAGAATTAAGTTCATTTTTGTTTGCTCAGTTTTTATGTCATTTTGTTGATTATTTAGTTAATTGTGGGGATTATTTTATTCATTTACTCGATTTTAGATTAAGTTCATTTTTTAATGTTCTTGTAACTTTTTAATTATTTTGATTGGTTTTACTCAGTTTCTATATTACTTTAACATTTTTTTTCTTGATTTACTTAATTTTACACCAATTTTTTTTTATTAAGTCAATTTTTGTTTCATTTTTCTTCATTATTTTAATTTTTCCTTCTTTTGTTGCATTTTTATTGGATCATTTTTGTTCCTCTTTGATACTTTTGGGTTTTTTTTTGTGCATTTCTCTTACTATTTTCTCGCTACTGTTGTGCGTTTGACATTAAACTGAGACTCTAATCTAGTGATAAATAACAGCTCATGGTTTGACCTTCATATTCTCAAGGATCGTTCCCAAACAGAAAAATGCAGCTAGCTATTTGAAAAATTCCCAGAATGCCCTGCAGGTAAACCTACCCCAGGCCTCGGCTTGTCTCCGCTTCACTCATGCCAGCGCCATTCCCAAATGACACTGCACTGTATGGCCCACTCCACGTACTGTCACTTTAATCTGAACCACCTCTTGTCTGATGCTCTTTACACGGAGTCTACAGGTGCTTCAACAGTCTGAACATGCCTTGAATTTAATTCTATAAAAACACGGCCTTTAAACTCATAAAATAGTCTTATATTTGAATTTGGCTGGTCTCAGTTGTCATACACATTTGATCAAATGTCCTCATGTCTGATGCTTTCAAGCTAAAAATCGTTGGTCTTAATGTACTTTGGATTTATTTTATCGGTTAGACAATGTA